>VWPU01002312.1:0-179030 GCA_013398955.1 Callaeas wilsoni
CGGGGCGAGCGCAGCGGGGCTGGCGCCGGGGCAGCTCCTCGCTCCCGCGGGTCCCGCCTCACCTGCGTGGCGGCGGCCGCTCCCGCGGGGTCCGCGCTGCCCGCACCGGGGGCCGCCGGCAGCGGCTGCTCCCCAGCCTGGCACCCGCACGGACCCGGGGGTCTCGGACACCCGGACAGGGCTTTTGGAATTTCAAGTAGCTGCGAATAATGAGATGCCTTTCATTCGGGGTTGGGTTTTTTGCCCGTAGTAAGTACAGTAAAGCCTTTATCCGAGACGAGGTTTTGTTTTCCTCGTGAGGCTCCGCCGTGGCAGCCCGGCGGTGCTGAGCGGCCGCCGAGCTCGCCGCTGGGGCTGCTGAGCACTCAGTTGTTGTACAAGGGAGGATCTTCGGCTCGTAACCAAACCCAAACCACCAAGTTAATTTTAACTCCGCGTGTGTCGGGAGGGTGGAGTGCTGGAGGAGTTTTCTGGATCATCATGCGAAGAGAGAGAAATCTGAGCAAGGACTGCAGCTCTGCCTTGGAGTCGGGGAGGGAGATTCAGGGAGAAATTCTCAGTTTGAGAGGGTCTAAAAGTTGTATGACAATTAGAGGAACGTGTAAAAGTATGTTGCTTATTTGATTTCACCGTCCTTCTCATTTATTAGGGGGCACATAGAGTCAATCAAAGGCCCGTGAAGGTTAATTGTATTCTTCATACAAAGGAATTGGCCCTCTTCCGAAGAAATAGATTTCTGGGGTCTTTTTTTGAACTTAAGACACTCATTAGCTTTCTAACTTAAATACCATGCAACTTTTAAACTTTTTAGTTCCTGCAGTTCCATCACAGTTGCAAGTTCTTAGAAAGTCATCTTTATAGAAAGAAAAAGTTATCGTAACTAAAAGGATGTGAAAAACCGCTAATAAACTGCAAAGCAGGGCATATTTGAAGGTGATTATGAAGGTGCTTTGAATGCGCACAGATTCGCATAAAATGTTTTAGCAATCTATTTGGTTTATTCAGTATAAAAATAAAAAAGCATCTATATTTGTATATTATGTGAATACTTCTCCTTTTAGAAATTATTTTCTGTCGTTTTCTTCCCCTGTATGTTAGACTAACATGTAATGTGAGTGGTACTTTTCAATTGTTGTGGAATATGCAGTACTTCAGAGCCACTGAGGGTGTCAATCAAAATAAGACAAAATAATTCACCAGAACGGAAAATAATGTCTTTTTGAAGGTCAAGCTTCTATTTTTATGGTAATTTCAGAATGAACAGTAAGTTTTGCCTCGTAGTTGTACATTTACTTGGCTTATTTGTCATGCGGTTGTATGTCAGGTATGACTTCAAATATTTGGAGATTATTCACATGAACTTAGAGAAAAAACCAGCAAAACAAGGGGGAAATAATTTCATGATTATTAGCTATACACTCTTCTGGGACACATTATAAGTGTATGAATGCGTTAGTGATTATAGATCTCATTAAAGGCATATGTTTACATGAATAGCTTGAATAAAGAGAGTGATTTAGGGATTAAAAGTCTGGCATTATGGCACAGTGTTGAAGGATGCAAGAGAGAACTTTGGTTTATGCTTTCAGCAGAGCTACAGTGGCAGGAATATCAGTGAAAGGAGATTGGAAATGAGCAGTAACAAGTACAACTCTGGTTGCCTGAGAAGTTAGGATGACATGATTGGGTGTGTCTTGTGAGTGATGAGTACAGAAATTAAAAGTATTGCAACAGTGAACTATGATACAATGTTCTGTGTAAAGCATTTTAAATCTCATAGGAAAAGCCTGCTACTGGAGGACCAGAAAGGAGGAGGATGTTAACAGGAGTGGATATTACACAAACTACTGATTTGTACTGCCTCCTTAGTCTTTGGAGGTAATTGTAACCTTTTTGAGGGTTTTTCTAGAGTTCAAAGATTGTGCATCTACTGTTCTGCAAAACACTTATCTGATGTGCCATTTCAGAATTTCCTTTACAAGCTCATTATCATTTGCTCGTCTGTTGCCTGTAGACAAGGTTGCTTTTCGTGGTTCAGCAGCAGTTTGTAAACATTGTTTGTCATGCACGATGTTTGTAAACATTACTGGATGCTCTAAAAGTCATAATCAGGAGACGTACATGAAGCACTTGAGAGGTCAAATACAATAAACTGGAATTTGTATTACAATTATAGAATTAGTTTTTCTCTTGAGATAATCCCTCAAGAGTGTATTGCTTGAACATGTCATAAGAAAATAATTAGACTACCAGCTGAATTAATTAAAGGACAACTTCAACTTGAACTGGGGAACTCACATAGCTTGAAAGAGAACAGAGAGAAACTACCTTATCACTAAATTGTGGTCATACTTAGTATGACTTGTGTCAGGATTCTAATTCTGTCATTTTTTCCAAGAGAACAAGTAGAGCACTGAGAGCTGAAAAGTCCACCAGATTCTGTTCAAAAAAATTCTAAGTCCCTTAGAATTTTCAGGTATTATCAATGGTGGAATGCATGGCAGAAAACGAGTCTGTGTTCCAAGTAAATCAGCTCCTGAGACAAGGCAAAAAATCATTAGTTCATGACTTAATAGAGTTGTTGCATAAGAATATGCTAATTGGGCACAAATAAACATTTTCCCCATCGCCTTTTTTACCTTACTGTAATCTCATTTTTGAAGGCATAAGCTTCTTTAGAGACTCAGGTTGTATTCCAGAAAAGAGCAAACAATACTGCCCCTGTTAGAACACACAGTGCCTCTGCATAGCTGCCTAACAATGTTCTCTTTGGTTCTCTTACCTTCAGTATGTAACTATTCATGCAGATATATCTGTCAATATCTTTGGAAGTAATTTCCTTCCTAGTATCTCCTGAATCCCTGTGATCAGAATGTTGGCTTTGTTCATGCAGATAGCTTTGCTACCTCACTGCCAGTGCTCCCCTGAGCATTCCCTGTGACTTAAATGCTTCATCAAGCTGTTTTGTGGATTCGCTGTTGTGGCTTGGCCAACTATTGCCATTGAATGCGTAGCCTTGATCTGGGTTTACAGTCATGGCCCGTGTTGGTTAGGGTTGGGAGGAAGAAGGAGATAGGTTTACTCAATTACCTTCATTTTGTGATCTGTCCTCAGGGCACCGACCTCAATGCAATAGTGGCATTACTGCCCACCCTTTCAGTCTCAGATATGCAGCTGTGGACCTTGTCTCTTTGCCCAGGGGCACTGAAAGGACTCTGGGAATGGTTGGTAGTAGCTCTTAAGTCTTAAAAATATTTTTTCTTAAGCATTTTAATGCACTTAAAATGCATTTTTTAACCTAGACTGCAGCTCCAGCACATGTAATAAGCAGACAGTCCTCGGAAATGCCCCCTCTTGCTGTATTTGTTTCAAAGCATGTTTGTTACACTAAACTGAACATCAAGAGTCCCAAGTGATGTTACCACGGGTTTTATCCAGGATTCTAATAGAGAATTTATCCAGCTGAAAACACATCATGAATTTCCAGGAAAGAACTTCCGCTTTCCTTCCTCCTCTCATCTGCCAGTTTAAGCAGATATTCTTATCACCAAGCTAAGAGGGTGTTCTGAATTGAAATATGATTGTTTTGTCAGGCTGAAGTGACTTATGTTTCTGATGTGTAATTACATATCTGGCAAAGACAGAGAGAATGTAGAATTTTGTAGCTGAAGGAAACAAACGTATTTGTTGAACAGACAACACCTGTGTTTCTGACAGCCATCTAAGTAGTTTTCACTGAAGCGAGAAGCAGAACTCAGACTGTAACGCCTATGGTTTCACACAGGCCACTTGATAATTTGGCAAAAAGCACTGGAAAGCCCCTTAGATCAAGGCACTGGATTTCTTTAACTTCTGCAATATTATTTTCTCTTTTTAAGGGCAGCCATTAAGAAATTCTGTCATTTTAAATCCAGAGTCTGACATATTCATCTTATTAGCGTATAATCACTTGGTTACTACTGCATTTATTTTATGTTTCACCCTAAGCTTGCATATTCTGGTTTTATTCTGAGAACTGAGTTGGGTTTTCTCCATTTACTATCTCACTTGTAGTTATAAAGATTCAGCAACATCTGTGCAGCCAAATGTTTTTCTGTGTATTCCGTCAGCAATACCTGATCAACAGCCTTGCCTTGCAATGGTGTGCACAAGTGTAACTTGGTAAACAATTCTCTTAATAATGCACTGGTTGGAGACTGCAGCTGGCTCTGTTGATAGAATTAAGGTGTTGGGGTTTTTTTGTGTTTTTTTGATCACCAGAAGTTAGAACCGTAATCTGTGGAAATTGTTTAGTTATTCTGGTTATTCCTGTGCTGTAGAGATATCCTGGGCAATGCAAGTAAATGATGCTTTTATGTTGAGAAATATGGGACTTCTAAGGCAAATCTTTTGGCATTCAAATGTGTGTGATGGCTGTTTCTAGCTTGCTTTAGTGCTTTGTGGAGAGGGGTATGGGAGTACTCCACTACTTGGGAATAGATATGGATACAGGTGCCTAATCTCTAAGGTGCCTCAATCTTCTCATAATTCCCAAAATAACATGAAAGCTGTAAAACTGCATGCAAATTTCTACTCATCCTTTTCAGATAGAATGGAATAGTTTTTTGAGGACTGTTGAGTTCTCTGGCACATTTCAAGATCTTTAATGTAACTTTTTAAAAATTTTGTCTGCTCTCTCCAGCCCCCTAGTTTTAATGGGGAAAATTCTGACCAAAGGCAAAATGTAGCAGTACCACGGTGTGCAAAGCAGAAGCCTGACTAGTACCTATTGTCACGTTTAATATTCTATTCTGTTTCCATTTTTGTTCTTTTACATGCAGGTGTCAGATCTTCAGTTCCTTCTATGCAGAATGGGGCATTAAGAACTTAAACATTGTGCATAAACTTCTCAAGTGATCCGCTCCGAATCTGTGTAGCCCTTAAAGGGTTTTTCAGAGATCTCAGCAGTCTAGGCAAAATCAAAATTGCTTTCCACTAAGCGAAAGACTGGGATGAGGTTGCTGCTGCTGTGAGGAAAGATGCCTGGAAGGGAGGTGGTTGCCCATTCTCCCCTCAGTCTTGCAACTCTCCTTGTGGCAGGGGGACCCTGGGGAGAGCTGGTTTCTTCCTAGCTGCAGAGTGGGCTGGCTCAGCTTTGGCAAGTCTCTGCTGTGCTAGTGCTGGCAATTTATATCTGCTGCCCGGTGTAATTATTGGTTTTCCTATGCACAAAGGTACTCCTGATATTAATGAATATATTTTCTTTTTTATCAGATTGAGAGCTTTTATTTTATTGCTTGTGTGTGTGTTTGTACATCTTTTAAAGAAGGTATCTCTTGAAACAGCAGCATTTTTTTCTTGATCTGTTGTGAAATCTTCTGGAACATATCACTGTTGTGAGGCAATGAGCCTAGATAAAGGACTGTGTTCCCAATAAAATAGATTATTTTTCCTGCAGTCACATCTCAAAATGTTGTTTGGAACAGCAATCATCTTTGTGTGCCAGTTACATTAGGAGTTGTTTAGGAAAGTTTTTTGTGTCCTCAAACCTATTTTTTTAACATTTGTCCAGGCCGTCTTTCCAAATGCCTTGCTGTGCAGATATGTGCTGTCTCTAATGCTTTCTTCATACATGCTGTGTTGGCAGCTGAATGCATTCAAAGATCATGAGTCAAGTTCCTCAAGAAAAAATAAAGAAATAAAAATAATGAGATTTAAAATACTATAGGCTCCTTGTGAACATTTACAATTGTTTTCCTTCTTTAAAGCTTTTTCTTTCCACAGGTATGTAGATCTGAATTTTATTTTGTATTGAAAACAGATTTTTTATTTAACGCAAGCTCAAAATTTTAGGACTTGGGTCTTAAGAAAAAGTCTCTTGTAAGGCTTGCCCTACAGCTGAAAATTGTAGCTGATAGCTTTTCTCTTTTGTCTGCTTCCTAATTGATCAAGTGGCAGGACCATCATTTCCAAAGCAGTGGACATTTGGGATTAAAGCTCTACGGTGATTTCATGTTGCAGGGTATGGCATGCTCAAGTCATACCTTTTTTAGAGTAACTGTAGTTAAGATTAATGTGTTAAAACAAAGCAGAAAGTGAGAGGTGAAGTGTATATTGTATTTGATGCTGCATCTTTACTTGGGACAGAAAATAGCAGCAGGGGACTGACGATGTAGCCAGCAGAAAGTTTGAGACATTAACCCCCACCGTGGTGCCCCTTAATCTGTTTCACATGTGTAAGCTCTAAAGCAGCGCCTACTGTGGATTTGTAAACACAAAGGTCTTTAATGTCTGAGATTAGGACAGTCTTTTTCTTGATCCAAGCAGCCTAAAAATTGCATTACTAATTTGTAAGTTATATATTGCATTAATATTCAATTTATCATGTTGTTCAAATGGGCTTAGGATGGAAGAAATACTTTTTCAACAAATTGTGCAGCTGGAGCTGTTACTAATTCCCTAATCTTTCTGTGCCATATAGTAATTGCACTTAATTGTTTGCTTTTGCTGTGTTTTATGGTGTGAAATGCAGTATGTCAACACTGCTGAACAGCTACGTCAGTGTGTGCAATGCTAATATTCTTGAAAGAGAATTTCCAGGTTTCGCCTGGCTGGATGAAACGGCTCGTGTAACGACCAATGCAGTGCTTCATACATTTTCTTCTAATCAAAGTTTCTAGTTGGTTTTTCTCAGTGGTGGGTTGGTTTTGTCTTTGCACAAGTTTTTGTGCAGGGTGGTAAGATAAGAGAGGGGCTAGGCCAATGCCCGTGGCTGGGAAAGGGACATGTAAAGTAACATTTGCTTACACAGCCACTTCAAACTGTTAGTATGCTAGCAGTTAAAATTCTTGTTGAATTGCTTGCGGTCCTTCTTCTTCGGTGGAGCTCTCCAATGCTAATTCTACTTTTTACTCTTTTAAAAAACATATTAGGTTTCTTTGGAGACCAAAAGATCTCGCCTAGAAGCATTCCAGCTTGTAAAAATGATTCTTCATCTTCCATCCCATTCTGTGATGGGAGCTATTTCTGGTTTAGTCCTCACAGGTTTGAAATTGTACCTAAGAAACCAGCCAGTCTTGGAGGGGGAACTTGGGAACTTTAGTTCCCAGCCTCAGTTCTCTCAAGGACTGTTGCTTCTGCCCTGAAAAACAGCAGAATCTGCAGGCTGTGCTCTAACCTGGCCATACTGACTGGCAATCCCATATGTTTGTTACAAGCGCTCTGTCATTAACAGCAAATGTGATAACCTAGAAGAACATATGAGCTATTTATTGTTTTCTCTTTCAAAATTAAGTACATCTCCCAGAGGTCTTGGTTCCAATCCCCGTGCTTTATGGCTGAGGATATTGAATGTAGCTATTAAGCTGCTAGACTGGTTTTGTATTAGTAATTTTCTCTGATATGAAGAGTAATTCCTGAATCCAAATCATTAGCTGGCATTTCAGGCATGCAGCACTGAATGGTGTGCTTGCATTGGTAATACCCCCAGCCGTTAGTACAGCTATGTGGCTCTTTTTTTACTGGTTTTGACTGGGATGGCATGAGACAGCTGGTGGCTACGGCCCCTGCAAATCTGCCAATGTGGAAAGCTCAGAGCGAGCAGAGCCTGCATGGGTGTTGCAGTGATCTGTCAGGAAACTGAAGTGCAGTTGACAGCACTGTTGATTATTTCTCTTAGAAACAAGCGGGTGTTTGCTTGGCTTTGGTACTGATTGGCAAGGCAAAAATTATTTAACTGCACAAGTGACAGGGCTGCTGCAAGGAAAGAGGATTTCTGTGTCACAGTAGGCAAGGATAGCATGCTGTACTTTTGAGGAACTGCTTTAATGCCCAGTGTTCTGAAAGGTGTTTGTTCTCCAGTCTTGCACAAAAGTGGAAATGCTGGTCATTATCTACAGCAATAGGTGTAAAATTGTCACTCTGCTTAGATTTTCACTTCTGTTGTTGGGTTTTCTAAGTAGGAGAAGGAGAGGGTGTGACTACTTAGTAATAATATGATGTCATGGCACCATGCTTCATGTAGCTATCTAATTAAAATACATAATTAAGAAATAAGACCATTCTACGTGGTCATTTATTATTAGATTGCAGGCCTAGCCTGTGCATTTTAATACACATACTTGACTTGTTCCCAGTATAACTGATAGCTTTCAGTCTTCTGTTTTCAAAATGTACCATTTGCACCATGAGTTCTAAGCCCAAACTCAGACTCAGAAAAGACTGATATGCTTTAGTGAACCATTTGAAGTCTTACTTAGTCTTGTTTTTCCCAAGGTTGAACCTAATAGGATAAAGGATATATTAAGAGCAAGTGTTATTTCATTGAACTGGAAAGCATTTACAAAATATCTTTCTTTATCTGAATTTTATTCTCATATTAGTGTGTTGTCTTTTAAATTCTCAGATTTCATAAATAAAGCAATGATGTAGTCTTTACTTTTAAATCTCCAAAGATAGAAACAAATGCAGTCACTATAAAAATAGATGCAACACCATTTGCTTGCATATTTTTTTTTGAAGCCAGGTAAGAAAATGATGTAGAGCTAATACAAATGAGAGGTGGTATCGTATGGGAAAAGTGAATAGTTTTCAAGTGCTCATAGATGAGGCTTTTGATGAAGTGCATCATGTGTAGCCTGGTGTTGGCCAAGGTCATGGTTTAAACTGGAGTAGAAAGCTGCTTCCTCTGGAGGCTCTCTGACAACAGAGACTTTTTGGGGAGACTCTGTGTGTTTCACATACTTTGTGTAACCAGATATCTTTGCTGGCCACTGATCCGCCGATATGTTTCAGGATTTCCTCATCTGTGGTATTTTGGCTTGAATCTTAAATTAATTTCAAAGTCCACTCCTGGAAGAATCTGGAGTACATCAAGCAAAAGTGCAATATAAGAACGAACGCTCATCATCTAAGCTCTTGACATCCAGAATTCAGAGCCAAGTCATGTTTTGGTGACTTAAGGATATTGTACTTTATTATGTAGCATTTTTCTTACCATTCCTGGAGGATATCCTGAGTTTTTGTAATTTAATGGCTTATGAAAAGTTCCTAAATAAGACTTTCTCCCCCTTCCCATTTTGGAGTTGTGTTTCCTCTGAAACATTGTTAGGCTTGATTAGGATCTAGGAAATTTTTGAGTAATGAGTCAGAAAAATAAACAAAATCTGAGCAAGCAAAAGGTGAAGAATGGAAAAGGCTTTTGGTTTACACGAGTTTAACTCCTTTCAGCTCTAAACTAGAAGTATAGTTTCCCTGTCCTGCATGCACACCTTTTCCTTCTTTTTTCCTTGTCCCTTTCCTCCTCTTGCCCTTGCACCCTCAAAAAACCGCAGAAGAACAGTGGTGTCAGGCCTTACTGAGATGACTTTATGGGTTATGGCATATCTGTGGGATATATGTGCTCCTCTAAAAGGGCCTGAAGGGAAAGCTTTCAACTGTAACAAATCTTTCCTGTAAAAGATGGAAAGCAGTAAATATGCTTATAGTTGTAAACACTAATGGCTCCACAGCAATCCCTTATGTACCTCTTAGTCAGAAAGTTACCTTTGTTGTGACTCTCTCTGTGCTTTTCAGTTTGGGATTTCAGGTTTTTTGACATTGTAACTGAGCCGTGATTAGAAGGTATGAAGAAATGGACCATAAAATAGATGTTTAGTGAAAGATAAGTAAAAGCATACCTAATAGGATTAGTGGAATATATTTGAAATGTGTTATGTAGCTGGCATACCCGTGACTACTTAACCACTGAAATAATCTGTTGCTGTTTAATCCAAATCAATTTCATTTGCTAGGTCGTCTGGAAGTTACTTTACTGAATAAGTTACTTAGTTGCTTAGCCAAATGGCAGGAGAGGAAAAAAAAAAGTCAAACTACTGAGGAAATATGCCTTGACAGTAAAGAACATAATAAAATGCTAAGGATCTCAGTTCTGAAATAAATAAGTGGTTGGCTGGAAATAATTGCTTGAATATTTTGAATTCATTATGGTGAATTTTGCCAGATGCTTTTGAAGAATATTTATGTGTGTTATTTGCTGTGCTGTTTCTTGTGCTTGCTGCAAGGCATGTGTACTTCTGGGTAATTTGATCCTGTTTGTTTATGGTCTAAACACTTCTGTTCCCCCCAGACAGCAGTATTCAATTGTGTATTATTTCAGCTGCTTTTTGGAAAACGTGATACAAATATAAGTCTCAGGCAGTGTTTGTCTAAGGTAGAATCATGTTTGTCTAAGGTAGAATCAAGTGTATTTCTTCTTAGCTGACGAACTTGGTGGAATCTTGACATACCTTGACAGATTTCTGAAATTTGTATTTCACAATATACCTGGGAACATTTTAACAGGTAAGATCTTTAAAGAGATGTTGCAACTCAAATACATTTGTTGCATATCTGGAGAAAGCAACTTATTAACTCTTGCCTGAGCCTCTGACACTATGGAAGGGTGAAGGGTGGGGAGAGTGTTTTCTGCTCACTCCTATCTCGTCACCTATCTGGAAATGTGTCAATTATTTGAGTCTGCTCTGGCAAGTGGATATTAGGAAAACTTGTATACATGGCAAAGTACTGTCTAGAGCAAGAGCTGAAATGTGAAAAATTGCATTATGAATGACTGCAATTATATGGTTATTAGTTCTGTATTGTATGGATGTAGGAATCCTGCTCGTGTCTGTTTGGCTTCTCAGGGTGTCAGGATGTTCACCGTGTAGTTCTTGAAGTCATTTAGAGTGAAATGATGCTCCTGAGGTGGTGGTTGGAGTATTTCTGTTTGCGTTGCCACCCTTTTCCTGCCTAGTGCACCTTTCTTTTAGTGCACAGGTATTTGTATGGCATTGGGATCTGGACCAAGTATGACCAAGAACTGGGAAGTGGGAGGAATAGGTTCATTTATACATGTTCAGTCTGACTGTGGAGCAACAGAGTAAGATGCAATGCATCTTTTATGTCTACTTGCTTTTCCAAGTAGATCTAAAACCCAGGCACTGGTTCCTCACACGCAGGTTCCTTCAGTGCTTGCCGTGTAGTTCATGGCTGACCTGACCAGAACAGATTTATCCATATGAACATAGTCTCTACCTGGCCTTCATTGGTATACTTTTATGCTCTTCAAGGCACCCCACTTTAATAAGTGAGGATGAACAGTGCTGTAGTGCAGGAAAGCAGAAAGCTTGTTGTTACTATATCCAGTTTATTTAGCTTTGTCATGAATTCAGGTTCCTATATGTCTGTATTATGAGGGTTTCTTTTGTTTTCCTGCTGAGCTCTATCAGAAAAAAACAAAACAAACAAAAAAAACCGAAAAGCTTTTTTTCTTGGTTCTCACCTATCTTTAAAAGTGAGGAATGTATTGAGTTTTGAATGCACTAGAGCTCAGCTTATCTATGAATTAATAACAGAAAAGAAGCACAAGTTGCAGCAAACAATGTGGTGGCTCTGTCTTGTCCAGTGGCTGTTGTCCCCTGTTCACCCCCATCTAAAATATGCTATTGCTAAAGATAGAATTTTGCTTTTGAATATCCACTTTTGTAAGGTTTATTGTAGACTGGAACAACATGCCAGAACTTAATTGCCTTTTGGCAGATCCTTTTACAGTTAATGGTGTTGCTGGTGCTTGAGTAGAGAAGGATTTAGGTGCTCAAGGGACTGATCTTTAAAAAGAAGGCAGACCATTTAAACTGGTTTTTTTCGAGCTAGTCTCCAGTGGAATTGGGCTGCAGCAGAGTAGTCCCATTTTCCCTTTTGCCCCTCTCCCTGGCAAGGATTTTGGAACTTGTTGGATTGCTCCAATAAAATTTTCATGCATTTCCCAAAATCTGATGAATTGTTAGAAAAGCGAGATTGACATTAGTGTCCCTGTAGGAGACATGCAGCTGACTGAAGGATGATGTCGTTGAAACAGTGAATTCTTGCTCATCACCTAAATCTGCTGACTTTTAGTGACAGCTGCCCGTAATAAAACCTCGGATAAAAAGATTTTATTTTCTTGGTTGTGAAAATTTATCCATTAAACCCTGTCGTAATGGATGCAACCTTTCCAGCACTTTGTTTTGGAGTGGCCTTATAGGTGCACAACACTGTGAATTTTAATGTGAATTCTTTATCATACTCATGCAGTTCAGTCATCTCTATTATCTGTCTTCTATTTTTATCACATTTTATCACATTCTGTTTTCTTAAAACTTTTGTTTTAGCCTTCTTCAGTCTGCTTCTCAGTAGACACAGTCTTTTATTCAGTTGTGCTTCACCAGAATTGGCATGTCACATCCCATGTATGTACAGTATGCATAAATTTCCTTGTTTTGCCCATGTCTCTTCAGTGTTCCAGATTTTTTGGGAGTGGGCAATCAATCAAATAGCTTACCTATTTTTCTATGGAATTCTCTGTTTGCTGTAGGTGGCCTCTATGCATTCCATATGCTCCCAGGATCTGCCGTCAATTTTTATTCTTACAAATATTCCTTCAGAAGTCTGGACAGCTTTAAAACAGCATAATTTGGTTGTGTTCTGATGTCATTTTGATATTCTTGGTTCAGCAATGTTCTAAATGACCTCTTCCTCTATCTGCATGAGATTCAGACTTGCTAGTTTTTTTGTATTTATTTTTTGGCGTTTTTATGGCTTAGCATGTTTTGGCGCTCTCAAATGAAACCAAAAACGAAAGGAGAAAACCTTGTGTGCTGCCTCTGCCTCTTCTCTCCTTTCAAGCAGCGACGTAGTAATGTCCATCTAGAGGCTTCGAAGGTTGCTATTATTACATTAAAGAATTTTAGGGTCTTGTCCACTGGGTTGCTTCATCAGCTGTGCTTGTTTGATTGGTGTGTTTTCTATACAGTAGTTCTGTTGCTTTTTGTTTGATGTTTGTTAATTTTGTCCATGCTTGCAGGGATTTTTTTTTTCTTCTTATGATTCATTATAATTGCATAACATTTTAAAACATTAAATTTTGCTTTCATGTGTTTTTTCAGTTACCTGTTTCAGCTGCTTTTTTTTTTAATTTTACGTTTTCCATTATTCCTTTTATACCTCTATTTCTCCACCACATTTTTGAAATGGAATGTATGTGTCCATCTGCATCTCCCAGTTCATTTACAGAAGTCAGTGATAAGTTAATTGATGAAAGCAAGAATTGGAAGTCTGAAGGAATATCTCCACATTAGTTCTTCGTGCCTGATGCCCATCTGTGATTGCTCAGGAGAAAACAAGGAATAGGTCTGACTCCAACACTGAGGATGCAGTTTCCATCTCTACCGTGTTTCATAAATACCCTTTTCCTCTGACCACTTTGTGATTCTCCACATAGTCAGATTTCCATTTACGATATGATGTAGATGATAGATGATAAAGATGTACCAAGACCTCCTGGGTATAAATATGATCTGGTGTTCTCCTCTGGATGAAAAGATGAGTCCTGTTCAAAATGGTTTTCCTTTCATCTGCTGCATTGCGATGATGTCATGGGAGGGACATTTTTAGCCTCTTGTGATTTTTTTGATACTTAATATGTTTTACAAAGGAGGCTTTTCCTATTATTGTTCTCTTCTGTGATGAGAAATACAAATGTCCTGAAGAAAATAGTATCTATAAATTTAGCTGAAATACACTGCTGATCTAAAGACCAAGTAGAAGTGACAATATCTCAAGTTTCAGCAAGTCTTTTTGGAGATTCATGGTACCTAATAGGGCTAATATGCTTAAAGTATGTTTTTCTCCATTTTTCAAGTAGAAGGAGGAAACAACCATTCAACTGAAAAAAAAAAACAATCTGTGGTGTCACCTTTGTCATAGCAATAATCATAGTTGTGGGGAAGGTTTATGGTTGGTTGGTTGGTTTGTTTGTTTTATATGCAATATGAGTGAATGGAATACGTTAATCCTGATATTCTGCACTTTGAAATAATAGTATCATCAGTGTCCTGCTTCTTTTCCAGCCCTAAAATGTGCATTGAATGTGGTGATATCTGTGAAAGGAGAATATATGGGATTGTACAGATCTCTGGACTGAAAAAGCAAAGAATATGACAGAAGATTTCCTTTGGTGAAACAAGGATTTAAAGACAGCCCCTGGCTGAAACTGCACAAGTGAACAAATCAGATGTTTTTATGATGCAAACTGGGACATTTGTGGCAGAGAAGTAAAGGTTTTTCCTTAAGGCTTTGTGCATCTCCATCTGTTTAGTCCATTGATTATATTGTTGACACAGCTTGAATTTATATTTATAGCTTCAAAACAGAAAATATTCTTAAGTCTCTCTGCATATTATATCCTACATGAGCATGTAATTTAGTTTTTGGGCTCTAGATAACTTTTATCGGTGTGCCTAGCTGAATCGTGTATTTACTGTCAAAAAACTTATGTAAAATATCTATTCTTACTTACATTTCAATATTTCTACTTGATATTGTCTGAATACTTGATCACCTAGATTCTGGTTACTTAAAAAAATTATTTGTTAGTTATAATAAGTAGTCTGCTTTACTTGTTATATTTGTAAGCTCTGGTAAAAAGCATTCAGTTCCCAAAAAGAAGACTGGGTTTTTATAAATTCAGAATTTGCAGTCCTATTGTATATAATCCATGCGTAACAGAAGTATTTTTCCATGCTACCTAGCAAGTATGTCACTGTGTCCAGTCACAGTAACAGTTCTTGAGGTGATTGTGATTCATTTAAGGAGCTGCTTTTGTTAAGGTAAATCTGAGTATTTGGTAATTTTGTAAATGTGGTTGGCTGTGCGTGGAGTGTGTCTAATGAAGATTTTGATTTGTGAAGTAGCAAAGCCAATGTATTTTTGTTTTGTTATTGTTTCTTGAATTGGTTGTTGGAGAACATATAGTTACACTATACAAAACTCTTCTGCTGAAATTAGTATCTGTGTGTCACTGCAAGATTTTTCAACAGTGCATGTGGTGCTTTTTTTAATGTGCTTATGTTTAGTTCTCTTTGTTGAACCCTGACACTCAATGCAGCAGTATCACATGGATACCAACAGCTTAATAGAAGTAAAGCAGTGGGGGAAAATAAAAATACATATAATGACAACTTTTGTGAATCTATGAAGAGTCTTCTAAATTGAGAAAAAATGTCCAGCCCTATGCTTGAGGTTATGAACTTGCACACCAGAGTGCAGACAGAACTGAACACATCAACTTCTTGTTTAAGCAAACCACAAACAGCTCCATTCCAGAAGTGCTGTGTGTACACCTCCAGAGTCATGTCAGTGTGCTTCAGTACACTCTTAAGGCAATTCAGGAGTGCAAGGGTGTTTGAGACATGGCTATAAAAAGTGTGGGTTTCAGAGGTCACGTGGGTTTCATGGCATCAGTCCCAAATGGGATGTTGAAAGGCAACCCATGGAAATATCCCATCTCCATGCTGTGCCCATACATTGCTGCCTCTCTGCTTATTCCATTTATATTTCTGTATTTCTTGGTGCAATGTCTGGCTGTCTCTTCATCACTTGTTAGTACGAGTGTGGTCAGAATCTTTTTGTGGCTTCTCGACAGTTATTATTGCCTGAGTTTTATTAGATGTTCTAGCACTTGTGTCATAGCATACTTGATGTGTTGTAAGATATCTGGAGTAACTTAGTCATAAGTTATTTGAAGAAGCATGTCGAGAGAGACCTTTGGGATAATTTTTATATTAGCTAGGTTGTAATTTTAATGAGGAAAAAGGGTTATGCCTGTATGCTAGGCTGAGGAAAGCTGTGGCTTGATATAAAACTTCTGTCTTCATTGCCTGCTTTGCTTTGGGCTGCCTCTGTGAGGAGTGGCCTGGGAATTTGATGTGGCTTCTCTGTAGGGTGGCCTTTTTTTTCCAAGGTCTGTGTACATGTGTAAGTCAGTGTGCTCCCAGACATAAACAAAAAGGGTTTATCTTCCATATGATAGGGAGACAAAACTTCATCCTTGAAACCTTATTGCCCTCTCCAGAGCCTGAAATGGAGCTTAACTAGTCAAATATCATTCTGGGGAATGTGATTCCCACCCCCATCCCGTTTTTCCTATTTGGTAATGGTCAAGGTGCTGCAGGAAGCTTTTTGCTGATGTTAGGAATATCTGCCTCTAGCTCTTGGCTGTGATTTGAGCAAGTGCTGACTCTCCTATCTGAAATCAAGGGCAGCCTGCTTTGATCATAAAATACTCCACATTTTATAGCTCTTTAGGAAATAACACCTGAGGGCTTGCACATGTTTCCTTGGCAGGTTGTTTCTGTAGTTTCTGCCAGGTTTCACTGCACCTGCAGCAAATCAGTTAGAGTGTAGCTGAGTTTAAGCCTCTCACTAGAGGAGAGAGCAAAATGCTAGATGGTCAGTGCAGATTGGGACCCCCAATTCTGTTTTGTTGAGTAGCCACACTGTCTAAATGCAAAATGAGGACAACGCTATCTTTGAAATACACTCAAGTTTGTGGACTGTAAAGTGCTCTGGTGAGAGCTGCCAGAGAGCTGTGTCTTGTGAGTGTCCTCTGGCTTCAGGCTGCACTTGGGGGAGTTTGTGGTAAATAATGCACCAGGCTTTGCAAAGGACCATCAGACAAGATGTTCATTTGGTGAACTTTCATGTACTGAACCAGGCAATAGCCTACAGAAAAAGTGTCATTGCACAATCACATACTGTCATTATTGTCACAGGTAAAGGAATCCCAATTATGATCATATAGACAACATTTTGCCGTTTTAAAACAGAGGACTACACAATCAGTTGTCAGGAACTCAAAATCCTTTTTTTCTCCTGTACTGTGCTGTTCAGGCCTTTTTGGGACAAGAATTTCCAATTGAAGCATCCACTTCCTGCCATGTCCTCTCCTCCTTTAGGAAGAGGCAAGTTCACTATGTTATGGGGAATTCCTTCTGTCTTCCCATTGTGCAATCCCTGCAGATTTATCTTATATTTGATTAATGGCATAGCTTCTGCCAAAGGGAATATTGGTAAATCCTGAATTTGTAAGAACTTTGCAGAAGCTGATCATGCTTGGAATACTTCATGTGCTCTTGTCCGTAATTTAGGTTGCTATTGTTGATATAGTTGAAGGAGTTGACAGTCATAGATATAATTCCTATTGGAAAGCTAAGGTTATTGCCCTTATGGAGTTTGACAACACACACTTTTGCGGAATCATGGTTTTTGGATCATCTGTTTCTTGTTCAGAGTCCATGACTAATTAGCTTATAAAAAGTCATTAAGCTAATATCTTATAGAGAAACCTATGATGTCAGATTTGATCCTCTAATTGCTCTTATAATCAGCATTTATTGGAGCTCTTTCACAAGTCAGGGCAACAGATCTCATTTGTTTTATGTAGAATGTTGTAAAAACAATTGAACTGGCAGCTGATTACAGTTTTCTATTCAGTAAGCAATTTTGGAAGACTGTGGGCTAGACAGTTGTCTGATTTGCCTAGGCTGTAAAAGTTAAATGTAAAGAAATGAATTTTCAGCATATGGCTCTGTGTTAGCAATTACATGCATTAGTGGTTTAGCTGGTGTATTGTGTCTGCTTTATAAATGTTTGTATTGCAGCTTTCTGCTAATAGATATTGATGAGGGGCAGCGCTGCGGAGGCGCAGTGTATGGCAGTGATCATTAGTTATGGCCCAGCAATGATCCAGCTGCATGTGTTTGGTAGTGTATCCAGTTCTAACCCGTGCTCATGGAAACATCAGCTATTCTGCTGTTCCTTAATAATTTAACACAAGGTCACTGTCAACCGGCATGTAAATGTTTAATTTTTTATATTGAGCATACTCAAGTTTTAGAACTCTTTAAGCATAAGTGAGCCTGGAAATAAAATTATGCTGATGCTTACATAAAACTTGTCTTATTAATTCTGAAATAAGTTGGAATGTTTTCTGACTGCCTAAATACGTGTATAAAGGAAATATGCAGTCTCTTTGTCTGTTCTGAAACTACAGACAGCTCCGTGCTGAAAGGCAACTTTGAAATGTCATACTCTTGTCAAGGAAAAATAATTCATTGACCCTGGTCCATAAAAATTGGTGGAAAAATTGTACAGTTATGACCAGTCTCTAGATCTAATATCTCAAAAGTGTGAAGAACATGATAAGTTTGAATTAAGCTATGGGGGGTATTTTGACACCAAAATATTTAACTTTTGCCATATGGCTTCTCTCAAATTCTTTACTTCTTTCTCAGTTGCACATCAGCTCTGAACAGCATGGGGTTTCTGGAATGATCTCTTCAAGCTGCAGACACAAAAATGACCTTTTTTTCAAGTATTTGTCAGTCTTCTGGAATTGTTTGCATTACATTTTTGTGATTGTAACAATGAATGTCTAATATCAAGGAGAAGAATAAATGAAGTATGTCTTGTGGCATTCATCCTGAAACCAAAGCGTGATTAGCAAGTAATTAACTGTCACTATTATGTCTTTGCATGATTTCACTGGCTGGATCCCAGAAATACTGATTTTTCCTAGTGGTGAAAAAGATCAAGGGCTTCTCTTGGATGTTGAGTTCAGGTGGCAGAGTACAAATTCCTCTGACAAGTGTGAAAAATGACCTGTGGACCTTATGCCAGGTGCACAAGCCTGTAGGGCAAGGACTGCTGAGCTTTTCTGTGCCCACAGTGCTGTGGTGGACATGTCACTTTTTGCATTGGAAAGCTTTTAGTTTCTCTGTGGATGTTGACACATTTCTTTTAACATAGACCTCTTCAGGCCACTGAAAATTGTCTTTTCTGTTTAATTCCTCCACATTCGATAACTTTGGAGGAAATGCCTTTGCTTATGAAAACTTGTATTTTAATCTGTAATCTTTGGGAAAAAGGATTTACTGCATTTGATGAGATTATTCAACACTTTGTGCAGACAACAGACATACACAAAGCCTCTGTCCTAGACATGGTAAAATTGCCCAAGGAAGGCACTTAAGTGATTTGTCATAAGATCTCATCGGAGCCTTGGAAATTCTTGGGACAGTTGTAGTGGATTTGTGTCCCAGAGAACACAACTCCCCGAAATTCTTCCATACATTCAACTCTTGGGAGTTAATGAGTCCTTGGCACTGGCAAATTTTTCTTCTGCGCATTTAAAAAGGTTCAGCTGTACCTCAACTCATTTCTTTGTTCATGTCTGACAAAGTTTTAGGCCAGGTAAATCTAATGTCCAAATTATTAGCAATATATGCAAGTATGGATTGAAGATTTAAAAATCATTTTGCGAGTTACAAAGAGTTTGATTTAATGATTGTGGTTTCTGAACTTTTTGACAGATTCCATTGAGGTGAAATGCAAGACACGTGGAGAGGAGGGAACCACTAGATCAGGTTCAGTAATAACCTTTTTTGGTTTACTGTATATCTACATTTGGTCATATAAATGTGCTTACTAAAACAATCAGCTAATCCCTTATACTGGTGATCTATGTAAATAGAGTTAATTTGTATTTGTTGTTGGATCAGAAATATTATGGGCGGTTTTAGTATGCTGTTTACACAGAGGAAAATCTGAAAATACCTATAGTCCTTTTGCCATCTGAATGCTTCTGTTGTCACTGCAGGGCACATGAAACCATAATAATTGTGGAATAGTGAAAGCTAATCCTTATCCTGGACCAGTGTGGTTAAGATCTTTCTTTCCAGCACATATCTTCAGACCTATGTCAACTTTTATTACTAATTCATGGTTCCTTGATGTGCCTTTTCTTGACTATTATTTATCTCACTTTCACAGGCTGATTATATTATCTATTGCTTTACTTTTATTTCAGTGCTTGACTGGGTTAGATCACAGAATGTGCAGATGTATTTGTCAGTGCTTTAGGTGTTGTGTCTGTTCAGAGTGGGGTTGTCATCACTGCTTTGAGAGAGAACAGAAATCTGCTTTTTTACTGGCTCCGTTTCTTAGGGAAGTGTACTGCTTAAAAAGTTACACTTGTGACCTTCTGTAGAATTTGTTCTGTTGTTTTTGTTTCCATTCAAGTTGTTGCATTCTGGTATAAGGAGCCAGTATCACTGGCCTGGTCAGAAGGATTTTGAAATTAGTAGGGCTCTGTGGTTAAGATTTGCTGTAGGATTTGGGTTGCTGGTTTAAATTACAGACTCTGTTCTGGGGAGCTGGGAAGAGGAAACCTCTTCCAGAACTTGACAAACAATTTTGTGTGCTGAAGATACACAAGTAGCTGGGTACAGATTTGTTCCTGATGAAGTCATAGCAAGAGTTACCATAAAACTGTGATATTTTTGTTTTATTACCTGACTTCCTTACAAACCTTTTTAATTATTTTCTCTCAAGAGGAAGCAGAATTTTAATCTGTATTGTTTATGTTAGAAGAATATGATTGCATTTTTGATCCAAGGTACGTGACTAAATAAAGGAGTGTGGGATGAGAGGATATGTACTCACACACTCTGTCATGGGCAGTATTGAACAGCATGGGTTGTGCTCTCAGAGTGGGGAGTTACACTGTGTAACAAGTGATGATGTTCTGGCACGTGTAAAGCATCATAGCTGATGCTGAAGTTTCTTGGTTAAAGTATTTCGGAGAAATAAATCAGAAATAGCTAGATGGTCTGATATTCTGCCACAAAGTGTGAGCTTTGGCCTCTTAGCTTAATGCAAGTCTTATGTAAACAAGTGGCTGGGATTTTGTGAGTTGTTTTGGATTTATTTGGGGGTTTAGTGGTTTTTGTTTTTTTCCTTTTTTGGGGCTTGTTTGTAACATAGATAAATCTTGTCTATAAAGAGGTAGTGTTTCAAGGCAGATTTTGGTGTGTCTTCAGCCCTCACCCTGGTGTTCCCAGGCATCAGATTAAGTTGGCCTATGACATAAATTGAGAGACATGAGAAAGAACCCAGAAATATGAGTTCTGCAGAATCGGCAGTATACTGAAAGTCTTCTAAACTTCAGAGCAGGCTCCTAAAGATATATTTCAGCTGGGATTGTTGGAGACAGAGAAATATAAATGGGCCCTTTCTGCTGGTGCTTGTCACGTGGGACAGTCACTCTTTGTGTAACAGTCTGTATGAGCTTCACTTACTTGCCTTTTTTTCCAGCTTTTGCCTTTCTGCCTAAGAATAAAGCCTCAAATTTTAGTACTTTCATTGTGAAAATTGTTAGATACATTTAGTTACAGTGAGCACTCTTCCAGTGTCTTGTTTATTGGGACAGAAGGGGGGGAATGAATAGAAAGCTGTTGTTTATATCTATATTCCCTGATTACTCTTACTAGCGTGCCAAATATCTAATGAAAAACTGCCTTGTGAATTGTTGGTTTATTTATTTATTTCTTGAACAAAGCCTGGTGTGCTGATGTGATCTTATGGTTCCATAGGGGTAGGCTAATATCCTATAAGTGGCATTAATCTGGAGCTCTGTCTTGGCATCTTTAACCCCACCTGTGGGATTAATGCAGGACTTCGTTTTCTTCCCCTCTTCTCTTCTGTCTTTACTATTAATTTACACAGTAATACTGGATGCTTATTATGTTGAAATTGGAAAGGAAAAAAATCAGTTATTTAAGTTTATAAAAAGGCAAGCTTTGTGATTTTTCTCTTTTTCTTTTACAAAGGAATGCTTGCATTTATCTAAGATGAGAAGAAAAACCAGTAGAGCCTGTATGGAATGGAAAAAGAAGTTTCAGTCCCTTCTACAGATCCAGATGTTCTTACCATAAGAGAAGCCTTCACTGTAACAGATGTAGTTTTGCAAGAGTTATGGTCATCCTTTGGGATGTCTAGGTGTACTAAAGCATACTTAAGGACAAGGTGGTAAACCTCTGACCAGCTTAAGGAATGCCAGCTCCTGATGATTTTTCAATTGTACTAAAGTTTGGAGTAGGCAGTATTCCTTGACACAGGGAGGGTGAGTGTCGATAAACCTGTGTTTAGAACTTAAATATTCCTTTTAATGTCAACGTATGTATGTCCTTCCTTTAGATTTAGAGGCAATTTAGTTTAGTTTTCACAAAGGAAAACCACAAATTACTGCAGTGTACTGAAGCCATTAGCTAACAGCCTCAATTAGCATAACACACAAAATGCAGAATAAATGCAGGAAGAGCGAGACTGACTTAGCCTTGAATTTTCCACTGTGTCCATATTACTGTGCTACAAGGCTTCATTCAGTAGACCTGACAGACAACTGGAGACTCAAAATGTTAAAGAATAAATTCCGTTTTAATCTCTTTTGGGGAAAAAAAGCCACCAACTTTTGGAACCGAGATAGTAATTAGGCTGAAACAGCATAGATTAGCCCCACTTAATGTGGAATTTAATTATTTGGAAGCAATTAAATTAAAATAGAGTTGGCTCAGCTTGGGGAAGGGTTTGAGTATAAGGTTTTTTGTCAAAAAAGTTAATGCGATCTCTGTGCTATAACTTGTTAATTTAACCTAGCTTTCTTCTTGCAATTTGTCATCAATTCAAAGACAACTAGTTATCTGTAAATTAAATAGCTCCTCTTGGTAGAAAAATAATGTCAAAACTGGTTGGATTGAACTTTGGTTCCTAGTTAGCAACAACCAGGCAGGTAAGACAACATCCCCTCCTTTGTTACATTTGAGATTTCCAGCCCTTTGTTTCCTCTCAGCTTGTTTGCTTCCTCTTTGCTAGCTAGGAATTGCCAATAACTTCAGCAGAGCTACCAGGGAAGCAGTTTGTCTGGGACTGAGGAAGAGATGGAGTCATTTTCCCCATTCTGATTTGAGTCAAGGTTCACAAGATGCATGGGGCATCCACCTGTAGTGGGGAGGGGCAAGCACTTTGTGGTGTTCCGATCAATCTTTCACCATGGTTAAAGGAAGAAAGACACAAGACCACTGCTGGTGGAGCCACAGAGGTGTCAGGAAGGCACTGAGCAAGGAGAGGTCTACTTTGTGTGGCAGCTGCTGAACTTTCCATTTTAAGAAGGGATGTGAATGAAGGAATCCCCGAGGTAGTGGTCTGGTGCTATCATCCTTTGTGCAGTGGAAAAGAGGACAGTATTGGTCACAAAGTGGCCCTAGTTGTAGACAAGGTGAATGTTTGGGGTCAAATCTGGGGACTCTTGTGAGAAAGGGCGAGTCCAATGCTGCCTGTTTGCCCTGGCTGCAGCTTTTTGGTGCTGTTTGCACCTGCTGCTTGGGGAAAAGTTCTCTCAGAGCAGCCGCACAGGAGTTCCTCAGTGCCTTGAGCTCCTCCTGCATGTGCAAGCCCAGCCTTGGCAGTGGCTGCTGCTGCAGCTGCTGGAGGGCTGGAGGAGCGTGGGGTGTTCCCTCTCATTTATCAGTGACCAGGCGAGGCTGATGGGCCATGCTAGGATGTGTACCAGCTGATTTTTTGTCCACTGCCTGGCTTTCAGATAAGAAATTGGGTGCTGAAAGCACCTTGCTTTGGGTATTAGAAAGGTTTAAGTGTCATCCCTTCCTCCCTCAAGAAATCCAAACCCACAGTGCTGCTTTAGTTTCTTTTTGCCATTTGACTGTGAAGTATAGGACATTGTATTTTTAGTGGCAGCTTTAGTTTCAAAGCATGTTGTGTCAAGGTCTCAAGAATCCTTTCACATGTGACTTCTCTGTTTTCTGCTGGCACAGTAGGTTTACATGTGGCAGTAAAGAGTAATACCATTTTAAGTTGGATATGTCTGTGGAATGTGGTTTGGGCGTATATTTTTAAAAGGAGGAACACGAGTTCAGATTTGTGTTTCCAGTGATAGACCATTTTGAAAAATTGTTCAGTTTATGCATAATATTTTCAAATTTCTCTTGCTGGGTTCTCACTAAGCAGGTTAATGATGTGTGTTGCTCAGATTGCAGTGAAACTGCAAAGAGACCCAAAGAGATCTAGTCATCCTTAACTTACTGTGAAACCCTTTGCATGCTGGTGGCTACAAGAATTAAGTTGGAATTTGCAGGGAAGGGCAGAAGAACTGAGCCCAGCTGTCTGTGCCTTTCCACAGAGAGTGACTGCACTGTTTTGTACACAGACCAAGAACACAGAAGTGGTGACTGTAATCTTCCTCCTTAGCCTCTTAGATGTCCCGTTAGGAAAGGCAAAGGCTATTCTGAAAGTCTTATTTTCTGGGCTGGATTTGAACAATGGGCTGATAATGCTAACCTCTTTCTTGCTCTCCCTTTTGCTTGGAGGGGAAGGAACTATAACCCTTGGGATGCATCTATGTTTTAATGCCTGTTGACTGTGGTGCAAAATCCTGCTGTGTTGGTGGTTTTGTAGCTCTGCAGTGAACTGTGCTCACAGGACTCTGTGGGTGAAGGCTTAACCTGGCACACCCTTTTGCAGAGTCCTTAGGGCATAAAGGGCAGGCAAAGGCCACCTTTGGAGGCATTTTGGGTTTGTTTTACTATTGCCGATAAATCTGTTCCGCAATGTATTCATTGTACTGTGAATGAAAGAGCGGATGTTTTGATTTGAAAGGGAATCTTGTTTATAATTCTTGAGTATAAACAAACTGTGGGGAGGAAGCCTTACTGGAAAGCAGAAGAACCTTCCTGGACCATCTTCTGGTTCAGCAAGTACTAACCCTCAGGTGTTTTGCATCAGTGACAGTGTGTGCACATGTATCTTTAGAAGGCCTTCCAAAGGGCCCCTGCTGCGTGAGGGTTTATTTATGGTTCTGTTATGCAAACCATGGGACATTCCCAGCTCTGCTCCCCTCCCGGTTCCAGTTGCCAGCCTGCCTCTACGTGCCCCGTGCGAGGGGCTGCCTGGTGCAGGGAGGGGAGGCTGCTAAACGATAGAGCTGTCTTTCCGCCTCAGTTTCCTCGTAAATGGCTTCAAATGCTAATTGCTTTTCATTCTGCACTTCAGCAAGAGCAGAGTGATACAGAGCTAGGGTTTGCTTTTCCCCAGGGTGCCGTGGGTGTGACTGATGGAACAGAGCCAGAAGAATTTGGCAAAGTAGCTGACTGTAAAGGGAATAATCTCTTTTTCCTGATGATGGATGGCACTTAGAAGGCAACTGAGCCTGAAAGCCATTTCTCATGCTAAGGCTCTGCAATGTGCAGGTCAGCCATTGAGCAAATGCAAGCCTTCAAAATGAGAGCTAATAGCTTGGCAGGTTATGCCTGACAAGCAGCAAGTGATTTGATTTTAGTTCTTTAGTATGTGGGGTTTTGTATTTTTTTGTGGATCCCAAAATCTCGTAATTCTAATATTTTTCTAGTATTACATAATGATCTAAGTTCAGAAATATCTTGAAGAAAACACAGTTAATAAGGAAATATATTTTCATCCTCAAATATAGTACATTTCTCTACTATCTAAAAAGTGATTTCTATTTAACTACTGCACATGCGGTTAAGAATACAGGATGAAAACAAGACATTTCAGCTGAGTAGTTGTTAAAATATTGGCCCCTCATCTTTCTGTGGAACAAATTGACAGCTACCTGGGACAGACAATCAGGAGTTGCTCTCAAAGAAATGGTCGAGGAGTTGTGGAGGTGAAATTTGAGAGGAAAACCCATAGTGGAGTGAAGGTAGATTTACATAGGATAACGGCTGGAAAAGACACTTGTCTGATTTGACATGCAACATTCATAGCTCTTGGAGAGCTCAAGTTGTCATATTTACATCTGATTTGATAAATGAAGAATGCTCTCCGGAGTACTGCTGGAGGCAAGGCTTCCTGGGAAATATCCAAATACTGAGTTTACCCCTGCAAGTTTCAGAGCTGTTTCTTAAAGAGATCTGAACTTTGAACAGCTGCTTTTGTCTGATGCTGGAGTTTGAGAAGACAAATTACAGAATTTTTATATGGAAAGTCCAATAATGATAAAGTATCTACATAAGAAACAAAGTCCTAAACCATTGTAAAATGTGGATTTTTCTCCTAGGAGATAGACCAATGAGACTCAGTCAGTAGCACATGTTATCTGTTGCTCTGTGAATGCAGGCAGTTCTAATCTTTGAGCTGCTTGTTAAGTGCTGTACTTGCTTTGTTTAAAGGGTTAAGTTTTGAGAACTGTTCTCTCTACAACCAAATAACGTGTTAGTCAAATCACAGACTTCACAAATAGGTTTTGTGTAATTGTATTCTCTAAGAAGCAGCATCTTGACAGTAAGTACTTCTACTGTGTCTGAAACTCCCTGTGTTTACCAATTATCATCTGTGATGCTTGAATTGATTTGTTAATCAGAAAGCTGGAGTTCTGTTTTGCATTAATGTATTGACACAGTAATTATGAATGCAAAGTTTTCATCTTTATTGTAATAAAAGTTTTATTATACAACATTTGAAAAAATACTTTTCACAACAGACATATTCATATCTTGATACTCATGTGCACTCTCTGCAGTTTTCCTAAGAGTGTTTCAGCTTAGCAGGAGCTTAATAAAGTATTCAGGTGGAGTAGGAACTGCATTTAGACTTCCAGACCAGCCAGGAAGGAGTCTTGTATTCTTGTAGAATGAACTTCCCTTACAGTTTGAATTCAATGAAACTGAATATAGTTCTTGTACATTTGTTCATTATGGGGTGCGAATCTGCTTCAAATTCCTTGTTCGACTTTATAGAGTTAACTATAGAGTTTAGGAGTTAAGTACTTCTGTGATCCTAGGAAGTAAGGGGTTTTTTAGATCTTATTCTGAATTTGCAAATGCCTTCCTGCTTCTTTTCTTGCTCTCTATCTTGATGTTATGAGAACAGCTAAAACCCCGTTACAAGGTATTTGGATCTTGTTGTAATTGTGGTCTGATAAAATCCTGTGTAAGACTAGGATGTTTGCATACAGGAGGGATTTTTCCCTTCTCACATAGTTATGATCAGCAGACTTTGGAGAGCAGTGGTTTATATCACTTAGCCTCAGTTTAATGCCTGTTGACTGTGGTGCAGGGCCAGTTTAACATAGTGCCAGATACAGTGTAAGGTGTTGCCTGTACAGTTTGTCAGAACATCCAGTTAGTGATGGAATATGCTGGTGTGTTTTAATTGAAATAACACTAAAACTGTGTCCCCCTAATCAGGAACTGGCAACCTTATTTACTGGGGCCTTGGTTGTTGTTAACATTAGAAATATGCTGAACACATGGACACATTAGAAATTTTAAAGTAACTAAATAAGCAATCTTTTTGGGGAGATCAGAAAGAAAATGTGGGTATGAAATGCATTTTGTGGTAGATGTGGTGTGCCTGTGGTGGGAGGTTATCAACTCTAAACTTTTGATTTATGGGAAATAAATTGTGGAACAAACAGTAGATTTCTTGCAACATGGATGTCAGTTCCCTCAGACTGTAGAAATAATTAATATATTAGACTTTTATATGCAAAATACTGTGTTCTCTCTTTAAATTTAAAAAGTAGAAATCGAAAATGTTCAGGGTGATGCTTTAGCTAAAATTTATCCATCCAGTTAAGGGCGATCCTCGGCAAAATCTTTCCTTGTATGTGAAAGAAAGACAAAGTCATACTATTACATTTTAAGCAAGAGCTAGAGAAACAGATGGATGATTGTAGATATAATTTCTGCTTGATTTCAGTTTACAAGACTCTTTTGAATTTCTCTGATTTTTGAAGAGGTAACAAACCCAATGCATGGGGAGAGGAATGTGGAATGTTCCTACTGCATTTTCATAATTATATCTTTTGGTAGGTCAATGCTCCAGACTTTGATTTGTGCTAATATTGTGATGCACTTTTTAATCTAGCAGTTAGCACAACATTTTATTACCTGATAGAGCAATAGAGTGGCATAAGGCATGCAGTTTGCTAGTGCACATGGCATTGCCATACCATTGTTTAGTGTGCTTTGGTTTACCAATACTTCCTTGTTTTTATAAATTCAGGGAATGCTGGCTACTAACATCTGCCAAGTAGTGACTTAGCCAAAAATTAGCTAAGGATTATGAAAATAACTGTTTCATTTTGCCTTTGTTTGTACCTGATGGTTTCTGCAGATGTTTTTGTTGTTTCAGATATTAGATTTGACTCAAGTAAGAAGCATGAATATTGTTTGGAAATACTCCTTAGTCTTCTTCTGTGGTGTCTCGGTATGCCTGGCATTTTTCCTGGATGTGACTGTGTCAGCATTTGGAATGTGACAGCCCCAAGCTGCTTTTCCTGCAAGTTCTATGGGTTTTTTTCATGGTAAACTGCCATTTTTTTTAACCCGTCTTTATTGTGAATCTTCCTGGAAGGTTATGAGGAAAGAATAGGATAGCTTTTAGCAAATTTCTTTTCTGGGACTTTAAAAAGCTGCCTTGGTTACAAAGAGTGGATGACTGGGCATCCCTTACCTCTTGTGGAAGACGGACACTTGTCCCGCTGTGCAATAAGACATGTGGCAAAAACATACTGACATGAAAAGGGCAATAGTGCTTTATCCAGGCTTTTCCTTAACAGGAGTGCCTCTTTCTATCTACTTCTATGGAAAAAAAAAAGTTAATCTCTGACAGGGTTCAAATGTATCCTGCGTAGCAAAGGTAGACTTTCACAAGACAAGGTAACCGGAGGCTGCTGCTGCACAACATGGGCCCTGATCACCCACCCACAGTGATGCCTGACAACATTTTGGTAAGGATGGCATGAAAAAAAGACAGCTTGTTTTGTTTTCCTTCCAAGTTGTCATGGTTTGATGCTGGCCCCAACGTGAGGCACCCACAAGAGTCACTCGCTCACCCTCCCCTGCCACAGCTGGGCAGAGGAGAGGGAAAAAATGTTAACAAGGGCTCCATGAGTGAGAAAAGGACCAGGAGAAAACACTTCAAGGGCAAAACAGGCTCAACATAAGGTTGGAAAGTGAAATTTATTACTGAGAGAATCAGAGGAGGATAATGAGAAGTTAAATAAGCCCTTAAAACACCTTTCCCCCCAGCCCCTCCCTCCTTCCCACCGACAGTGCAGGGAGACAGGGCATGGGGGTTTTTATCAGTTCATCACTGAGATTTCTTCCTCTCCTCTGGGAGAGGAGTCCTTCCCCTGTGAGACCATGGGATCCCTCCTATGGGGGACAGTTCTCCGTGACCTTCTCCGGCATGGATCCACTCTCACGAGCAGCAGCCAGACCGCACCTGTTGCAATGCGAACTCCACCCAGGGCACACAGTCATCCCCAAACTGCTGCAGCGTGGGTCTCTCTTTCCGCGGGGTGCAGTCCTCCAAGGACAGACCGCTCCAGCCTGGAAGCAGGGGCCCACTCTCTCCACTGGGTCTTCTACTGGATCACAGCCTCCTCCAGGCAGCCACTCACTTTGGCATGGGCACCTCCCCCATGGGCTGCGGGTGGATCCCTGCATCCCCTGTGGACCCATGTGCTATGCAGGGGGACAACCTTCTTCACTATGATCTTCATCACGGCCTGCAGAAGCATCTCGGCTCCGGCACCTGGAGCACCTCCTCCCCCTCGTCCACTGACCTTGGTGTTGCCATGTTGTTTTCCCTCACATGTTCTCACCTCCTCCTCTTCTCTGACTGGAAGCAAAACCTGTGACTTTAATTTGATTTTTTTCTTAAATATGTTATCACAGAGGTGTTACCATCATCTCTCATTGGCCCAGGTTTGGCCAGCAGCATGTCCATCTTCAGAGCCACCAGGGATTGGCTCTGCCGGACATGGTGGGAAGCTTCCAGCAGCTTCTCACAGGAGCCATCTTTCTGGCCTCTCTGCTACGAAAAACTGGGCTGTGCCAAACCAATACACAAGTGTATAAAGTCGACTCAGGAGGAGCTGAAAAAATATATATCTTCCAAATAACCATGCCAGCTTGGTATCTATACTGTATTGCTGATGTATTTTCTGCAGTTTGGCCGCACCTAGAGGAGACACCACTCAGTGCTTTATTTCTGCTCCTTATCATATCATGTAGTAGTAGGAATGATAGCAGGGAAATGAAACAATCTGTTTATTTTACTGATCTTCCCTTATCAGAGTAATTGCTAAATAAGTGTTGCTGTAAGTGCAGTAGTTAAGGTCGCTTAAATTTGACATCTGAGTTTCCCAAACATCTTGTCTTCCCTTTCACAGTAAAAATTTTTTTTGCTGCTGGAGATAAACAAACTTACAGAAATAAAGAATGAGCTTTTTCTTTTTATTGTAGTAAAGAGAAGGAAGAATTATAATTTCAAGAATCCCTTATTATACAAATTTTGTATACATAGATTGTCAGGAACTTAAATGTACAAGAAGGGCTTGCCCAACATGCTCTTAGGAACCTCATGCTGCTGTATTGGGAAATACTCCTATTAGAGGCAATTTAGAGGACACGTGTGAAACAGTTCCTCTCTTTCTCAAGGCTGTGTACTCAGCATCATAAAAACTCCATGCATTACGAAACATGAAATTCCAGAAGTGGCAATAAAAAAAAAAAAGCTGTTAATCCAGTTTGTCTCTTCTTGAATTTCTTTACAGGTTAAAGGTTTAGTCAAGAGGTCTTCTTGTGTGGTTAGAGTTGCTAGAAGCCTAGTTGGAGCTGAAGGTCCACAGGATGTCAATACAAAGCCGAACAGCTCCACGTGATGCAAAGTTTATTTTAAGAGCCCTGTATCACAATTATTCAGGCTCATCAGTTATTCTTCCCCTTGATGTACACTAAGAGTTTAATGACAACCATGGAAATACTCTTCTGAGACTTTTACAGTCTGAGAAACATTGTGCTTCCAAACCTAGTAGCTTTTATCTCTTTCAAAGTGTTCTGGGAAAGAACTGGGAATAGTGGAAGGAGAGGCGAAGCAAAGGAGTGCTGCTACAGGCTTAATGCACTTCCCTGGCTCACTAGGATTAGCACTATCCCTGCTGTTCAAAGTAAGTAGCAGCCTGAAGGTTGCAGTCACAGTATGTGTGGTTTTGTTTTGGTAAAAGATACATGGTCTTCTGTGATTCGCTTGAATGAATTTTAATAGGGTCCAGCATCATCCAGGTGAATGAATCCTGCCAGCTTCTTCCATTAAAGATATTTTTATTTGAAGCCTCCTAGGTGGCATGTTTCATGCTGTTTAGTTGCAAGATCTTTGTGTTCTGCCAAAAAAAAAGGAAGTATGTATACCAAAATGTTCCTCTCATTTTTTAACCAGAGAAGTGGAAGTGGTTTTCTAGTATAACAGAATGAAGATTTTCTGCTAAGCAGGTACTACAGCCACTTTGTCTCTGACAGTATATTATGGTGTATTTGACAATATTGGAAGCCAAGGAATTGGAATTATATTTAATGCACAGCTTGTTTCTCTCAAAATAATTTCCATTTCTGCCAACCTTATGTAAGAGGTGTTAAATGAAACAGGTGAGCTACAGCAGATGGTACCCCTGACTGTGATGACATTCAGAAGGTACCTGTTCCTCCTCCAGAAGTCTCAGGCCAGCTCTTTCTTGACCTGTGTTTGTGAGCAGTTGTGTTGTTTACTGTTCTCCAGATGATGTGGGGCTTTTTCAGGCCCATATAAATGAATGTGAGATACTCTGATGTGTCAGGGTATTATGGTGTCTATCTGAATTACAGTTTTGAGCTCTTGTCTGACACTGATGTCTGAAATAATGGATCTGTAAGGAGACTGCCCTCTGTGGCACCTGTGAGTCTCAGCTGGAGGTGCATCATTGCTCTGTGTTAGCAAGAGATGGTGAAGGATGGGAGAGAAAATGAGGTGAAATGGAAATGGCATAGGTGATTTTTACTTTGTCTCCATCTTAATAAAGCTGGATTTCAAAATACGGCCATGACCATGATGCCCGCTTACAAATTTCTTCAGAACATACAGTCATATGACTGTAGAAAAGAGTCATAAAAATGTGTAGAAGATTGGCAATTGGAGACTTAATGCTTTTCAGAAAGGGCAATTACAAATGCCTTTACTCTATAGGAAACCAGCAGGTAGTAATGCTTGTGTTCATTTGGAGGGAGACACATAACAAGTATCAATCACTAAAACAGATGCTTAATAACTGACTTTGGATGTGAGGCATATGTTTTTGACAATGAAGATGATTCATGTTTTGGACAAACTACCATTTGGGAAAACACTGTAGCCATCCACTGAGACATTGAAATTGAAAATGTAAATTTTTGCTATAGCTTTTCAAAGGTGGAAATCCTTCCTAGATGAAATTTAATGGCCTGTGACAGGTGCAGCAGGTAATTTTGGTCATGAAATTTAGAAATGCTCTTGCTTCCTAGCTTACATTCTGATGTGTTGTTGGCTCTTTCAACTGGAACAGTCTCCTTTGTTTACTGTTTTTTTCCTAAGGTGTGATGTTGATCCCAGGGTCCAGAGATGAGCTCCCAGAACATTTTAACTGGTCACTTATTGGCATTGCAGAAGCTTCTTACTTCTTAGGAAATGTCTTTAATAGGCAGCTTCTCTTTGATTTGTGTTTCTTGATTTTTTTCATGTTGTTCAAAACTCAGTAACTTCCTGTGGTAGTGTTATAAAAAGCCATTTCTTAGGCTTGTGACAGGTGTAGATTCAGTTTGTCCTTTTTCTTGTTGCAATAAACCATATTAGAAACAAGTTTGGTCTTTAACTTACTGGTATTTTAACTATTTATTATTTATGGTTTCAGGCTGTACTCAGAAATATTTTGGTGCCTTCACCAATGCATTGAGTTGAACTCCTAGCACAGCAGTCTGTAGCACTGTATTCTTCATGTTGTGGGCTCTTCTCATTATTGTAAGGTTGAAAACTCAGCTATGCTCTTTAAAAAGGACCTAGAAGATCCAGGGGATAGAACATCTTACCAGTTTTTTGTGTAGTGGTCCGTTTCATTGCCCACTGTGTGGATTTTGTTGTGGTGTCAGAGGTAGTGTTTAAATTCCTGTAGTTTAGATTTAACGGCAGAGCTGACAAGGCTGGCACGGTGGCTGTGGACAGGTGCCTTTTGGGTTGCCTTTCCTTGAGGCAGAATGCCCCCTGTGCTAATACTGACCTGCCCTTGACAGGCTGCTTTCTTTCCATTTCACTTCGGTGTAAGCCTGCCAGCCTTGTCCAGGAGCCTGTGCATCGGAGGTACCAAGTGGGAGATGGGAAGCAACTCCTTTCCTTGGGGCACACGAGTCTGCTTTTGGAGAGGAGTTCCCAGAGGCAACAGGACACCTGGCAAGTGCTGCGGAAAGGCACAGCTCCCGTGAAGGGACAGAAGGAGCAGTGAAGAGAACAGCCCCAGAGACTCGGCACTCCATAAGGGAGGGAAGCAGCTAAATTAGTCTACAGACTGACAAACCTGCTGAGCCCAAAAGGAGGATTCACTGGCAGGGAACCAGTGGGCAGGGAAAAGGCTCTGTCTTTTTTTGGATCACTCACAGTGGGTTCTCTTTTCTCAGCTGATTTATTATAACACATGCTTTGATTAAGCTTAGATTTTTGGATTTAGCAACCCTTGGATTGTTTTTGGCAACTTGTTGTAGGACACATTCAGCTTGGAGCTCTAGGAGAGCATCACACAGCAGTTAAGTAGGAGCAGTGGACTCAAGCGTTGGAGCGCTTGGAAAACAAAAGTTGCAGTTGCTGTGGAATATACCCATGTCAAGAGTAAGAAATTTTAATAATCAGATTAATACTCCTTTTGCTATCCTGTGTGTGGTTCTCCTTTATTCTTTATTGAGGAAGAGGGTAAGAATGAAATAGCACGCAGTTATTTTCTTAGTGATGTGTAAGTCAAGGACAATTTGGATCAAAGAGGATTTCTTTTCCACTTTAAGGGAACTTGATGGGCATTTACCCCTATAGGTTTGTTCAGACACTTTTTGAATGCTTGAAAGTTTGGAACATGCAAAAATCATGTGCTTTTATCAGTGTCCAAGTTAGAAAGTCTGCATGCATACGTATTGAATACACAGGGGAATTGTTATTGAAATGGAATTGATACAGTTGCCAAACATCAGCACTCTTTGATTTGGCATGTGGATTTAAATTGACTGCTTAAGGGGTTAGGGGAGATCTGTTGAACATTTTACCACACATTTAGTTGAAATAATTGGTTAATAAGTGGTCCTAGCTCTATGTTACAGTGCTAACTTTGGGGGAAAAAAATTGCCTTTTTATTCCAAACTGGCCTTTTTTTTTTTTGTTCCTGTTAAATCATTGATGTGGAACAGGGGAAGTGGCTCTGAAGTTTTGCTAGTTGCATACATAGTTAAATGGCATGTTGCTTCCAGAGAAATGAGAGGCTGATGTAGGAAGGCCCTTGAAGGAACTTTTCAAGAGGAAATTGAGCACAATAATGTAAATTGAATGTAATTCCATTGGGTAGGAAATCTAGTGAATAGCTGAATTGTGAGAGAACAGAGGTATTGTAGTAGCTGTTCAGCTTTTAATTAAAAATCAAAGCAGTCATATATTTTTTTCAGTTCTGTGCAGTTCTGTGCACCGTGAAAAATGAACAGTTTGTATTTGATTTGTAAAATACATACCATGTCTTTGTAGGAGAATGCAGGGGGAATCATGCAACGTCTTAGAACTGACTTAGAAACTTTGTGGGATTTTTGAAACAAATAGTTGCTAAAAATCATTTTGATACCCATCAATGTCCCATATTTTATGTAAATCTAAGTTTGAACTGGATGTATCTGAATTCAGAGGATTTGCTGATACAAAATTGAGAAGGTCATACCTGACTTAACTTTTGGAATATTGGAATTTATTTGATTTATTTACTACTTGGCTTGTCCTTTTCAGTCAATTTAATTATCCTTCAAATGTGTCTCCAAAAATTCTATCACTCTAAAAAGATGACGTATGTGCACTCCAGGAAAAACTCTGAAACTTGGGTTTTTCTGGTTTGTACAGGGAGATTTTTTGCAAGAATTAGGGAGGATGGAAATGGGCTTGCAGCAGTTTTAGAAGTTTTTTTATATGTGAGCAAGGATATCTAGAAGCCTTACATAGCAAATACCTTACCAAAAAGGGAAGATTGGAAAAGAATTTATTGGAAATGCCAAGGTTAGATGTTGTGCTCCTGGCAGATGTCGAGAAAGAAGGCAAAAAAATATGAAGGGAGTTTGCGTTATTGGCAGATCTTTCTTTCACAGTTGCTGTAGCAGCCATGGGGAGGGAGAGGGGGTTGGGTCGCATCAGCAATAGAGAAAGGAGCTAACTAAAAACCCCTTGATCTCTAAAACCCTGCTCAGAGTGGCTGTACTGAAAGAGAACTTCATGTATAATACAGGAAGATTGCCTTCGGAAGCTTGCCATGCAGAACTGCTTTATGCTGTAATTCCAGCTTTTCCAGCACAGGACAAGCCAATGCCTGATCTAACTCACTGCAGTCAGTGCCTGATCTAACTGGTAGCGCTTATGGGAATTGAATGTTCACAGCTACAGCTCTCACATCTCCTTGTATTTTCGTTGGATCACAAAGTCAATGTCACTTGCCATAAATTTGTTTAGTTTTGTTTATGTTTTCATCTACAACAAATAGCCTATTTTATTGTGATTATTTGTGGTAGTGGTATAGATTTGATACACAAGGGTGTCCTCAGGATTCTGTTCTGTTTACAAGCCTGGTTATAGAAAACCCATTTTGACATGTGGCCACTAATTAGTAAAGCTGTGATCATTTAATTCTACAGCTATATCAAATAAAAAGTGTTTTTCAAATAAAGATAACTTTTTAATGATTATCAATGTGTATATGTCAATCACTTTGAGAGTTGTTAATAATAATTTCTTTAGTTAATAGGAAAAAAATTATCTCTTGGACTGCAGTGCATTAGAAACGGGATTCAGATTATGCTTGGCTAGAGGGAAAGGCTTCTATCAGCTTCCTCCCACGCCCCAGCTACCTGTCAGGGGAGCTTAAAACCCATGATTTTTAATGATTTCAGATGACATCCAGGGCATTTCTCACCTAGGGAAGCTGATAACCTGCAGAGGCTTTGATGAGCTGGTGAGAGGTTTTCATGTCTCCTTCCACCTTGCTGTGGTACATCAGTATCTTTCCTTTGTTCACCCAACAGTCTTGCTCAGGGCTGGTTCTCCCTTAGGAGCTCTGCAGGAGGTTATCTTGGATGTAACAGGCTTGGGTGTGGGTGTTTGTGCGCTTAAATTTTAAAAGCTGCATTAGTGTTTTACTACAGAAAGTAGCCTGGTGAAATGAGGGCAGGGGAGCTTTATTTAGGGTCCCGTATTGGTCTCATGAATGTTTAGGTATCGCTTTTGCAGTTTTTGCAGTTCTGTCTCCGCTGGCCTACCCTCTTTCCTACTGTGGGAAGTGTGACTTAATAGCCGGTAAAGTAAGTAAAACAAGTGAAAAACATACTATGGGGCTCTGAAGTTTTCTTCTCCAAAGACTCCACTGTTATAAAATGCTGATTCCATGTTTTTGCTGGTCTTTACTAAGTATCTCATGTCCTGGTTTTTCCCCAAGTGTACATATCTTAATGTTTTTGCAGTCGGGCTACATTTCTCTTGGCTGTGACTGTATGGTCATTACTGTGCCCTGAGAGAAGGTCAGCTGCATTCTTTCAACATTTTTGGTTTTTCATATATTTGTAGTCCAGGCTTCTATGGAGAAATGTCTGTTTACTGTTGGACTATGTGAAGACATGCGATCACCTCACAACATATTTAAAAATGCTATCCATGATTTTCCTCTCTATGACAAGAATGAATTATGTTTTTATACCTGGCTGTTTTGAAAATGTAACTTTTTGCTATGTTCACTTCAGGTTTAGGTTGCTTCTAATCTGAAATGGAAAAATACAGAGATTAGGTGGGGGTTTTTTGTTGTTTTTTTTTTTTTTTTTAAGCATGGTTATTTCCTTTAGAACTGCATACAGCCAGAGAAGATAGAACTGAGATCAGATGGAATTTTTGCAGGCATATTTAAGGGAGCTTATGTCAGGTCTGGAGTTGGTTTCCTTGTTACCCCTTGGAGCTAGGCTTGTATGGGGCTTCACTGTTTGGTTCTAGTGGCTGCATGACCATCATCTCACCAGCCCTCCCTGTGGGAACCCTCCGAGTGGTGTGCTTGGAACACCTGGATCTTGGGGATCCAAACTAATCTCTGAATAGAGGAGCTCCATTTGCTCCTGGTTTGGAGTATATTATTGGTGTACACATGCTTTTGAGAAGCTTCAGAGCTCAAGGTGGGTTTTTGCCACTTGGCAGTTGTGCTTTTGCTCATTACGTGTGTGCAACAGGATTGTTATAATGAAATACTAGGCTTTGTGAAAGTGAATTCAATCATTTCGTCTAATTGAAATTTAGGGAATGTTAGCAAGGCTACGGTTCTGTTATTGTCATACCATTTCTTTTCCTTTTTTTTTTTCTGGTGTGTGGTGTTACATTGTGCTTCCAGACACAAAAAGGCAATGCACATCTTGAAGAATGTGAGAAAATATCTAGCAACAGACTTAAAAGCAAAATAGATCTGTCCAAATGAGTCCATCAGGTTTTTACTGCTCTGTAGTATTTATGAGAAAGTGATTGGTTACAGGATTGAACCTGTGTTTGAAGCAGACGCCCCTGTAACATGCACATGAAAAAAGGGTGTCCTTTAACTCTTTTTCCTAGGTGGGAAGTGTTTAATAGTAAAATTTACCAAATGAAGAAATACCTGATAAGCTTTTCATCTCATTGGGAAAGGAGGGATTGATTCAAACCCTAACCTGGCAAGAAGAAGTTGATGGGCCGAAGTTATTATTAACATTACTGCACAGAAGGCTATGGAGTGGCAGTGCAGGTTTTGAGTCTGTCTCTCTGTACAGCCAGTACAACATTTGGAACGTTTTATAACAGAATTGCGTTTGGACAGCATTTAGAAGTAGCATTCCCTAATTTAGTTAAGTGTTTGCTTAGCATGACCTCACCAGAACTCCACCATAGTGGTGTTTTACTGGAGTAATATGCTGTCCAAAGCCAGCAACAGCAGCCTGGTGCAAGCACATAATGCAAGGTCCCCTCCAGAAATTGTGGATTGTTGTGTGTATTGGTGTCCCATCATCAGTCAGTACAAGCTGATTGCTGCTATCTCAACAGACAGAAGTTTTAACCAAGAAAACAAAGGAGGGAAAAGTTAAAGGTGACTAAAATGGTTTTGAATAGGAAGGCAGTAGGAGACCAGTTACTGGCTTCAAAATGAGCTCTAGAATCAGGATGGAATTTCAGGAAAAGTAAACTTACTGAAGAATATAAACAGTAAGAACTCTTAATTTCTGTGAAGGTAATTTTCATCCCATTTTAAAAGATCAAAACAAGCTTTAGTGTGGAAGAAAGATGTGTAACGTGTACCTTATTTTCTCTTTTAATTAACGTAGTGTGCATCTTCCTGCTTGTAGGTCAGGTGAGACTGAATGCACTTACAGTGATAAATGACCTCGGCCTGTTCAGCCATTGCAGGGGTCACTGCATCTAAATTGTGACAAAGCTGCATACTGTGCTTTAGCGGGATACGTTAGGTATCCATTTAGAGCTAGAGTAAGACAAAGCGTACTGCCTGTGTCTCACTGGGGATGTCTCACTTCGGTGCAAGTGGGTTTACTCAAAACTGGAGAATGTCCATGTGAAATGCAGCTGTGGTGGCAGGAGAACCATGCTGCTCTGTTAGAGGTCTTTACTGTAATGGAGTTAAAGAGGAGGAGAGAAGCATTTTTATGTAATCTAAGTGGAATCCGAAAACAGCCTCTCAGATACACATAAATACTACAGGAGGCTTCTTCCTTCACAGGAACTCCTGGGAGTTGCTTACTTTCGTGGTGAGTCCTTGGGGAGGAGTGATGCATGGCATCTAGTGAAACTGGCCTTTACTCTGCACTGCCAGTATCTGCACTCAGGTTGCCCACAGCACCCTTACTTAAATGTGTGCGGTGTTGAAAGAATGTTATACAGAGCTTCCTGTGTGTAGCATCTAGACTTGGCTTTGCTTGAGACTTTTGTTTGTGGGAGATGTTTAAATTTAATCCTATTAATAGCTTTGGTTCAGGGATAATTTTTGAGCTTCTTATCTAAAAGTGTTTTATCCATCTAATATATTTTTTTCACTAAGACTTATCTTTACTTTATGTAATGTGATTTGCAAAACCAGTGTTGGACAATATCTGGCTTTTAGGTCACTGATTATAGCTTTTGTGTTGGAATGTATGTGGCAAATAAAAATCTGAGAGAGCTTTTAAAAATTCAGATGAAAATTGAACTTAGCCACTTTAAATATATTACACTTCTTAAAAATCTCTATCTGATGATATGGTTGAGAAACCCATCCAGAACACTTCTAAAAAGATAATTGTTTTACCTTCTTTGTAAAGGGTTTTTCCCATTATCTTAGTATCTATGAAATATCTCTATTTTAGTTTAAAATATGCAGTAAAGCACAAATTATTTCCATATGGTGTATTTTAGTGATTGATCATTAATTGTAGGTTTGTAGTTTGGCAGTCTTGTTTTTTTGTATTGCCTCCCTCACTTCCTCCTCAATGCAATGTACTTACTGACATTTAAAACCCATCTCAAGATAGAAATTTCAATTTCTGTAGATAACCTTCTCTACCATCTTCTCTACCATACAAATGAGTGCTGAAATGTTTCTTAGTTGAAACAGTACATGTTTGCATAGTTTGTCATGTAACTGTTATTCACCACCTGTGTCTAATGGCAATTAGGGTTTTTCTTAAATGAAAATGTCTCTGTGGCCAGGGCAATTTGAGAAGTTGACATGGATGCCAAAAATGTTGCAGCTCCAGTGTACAGTGCATTGTGCTGTGAAAGTTGTAGTTTTGCAATTTTATTCTTTCTTTTCTTTCCTGGGTTATTCCTGAAAAATGGGATTAATTATCCAGGATGAGGCTGGGTGGTGCTTCTAAAATCTTACAAAGTCATGCATTGACCAAGGCAATCTTCCTTAAGATGGGGATCAGGTTCTCTATGTGATGCTTTTGTGATATTGGCATAACCCTGAAAGTTTCAGTGAAGCCCATGACCCTCGTTCCTTGCATTGCTTACGTCCACAAGGGCATTTGTGGTTCACGTCCTGCTTTCAGCTGGGTGCTCCATGCCTGTAATTAAGGGCAGTGTGGACAGAGCCAAGGGTATATCATAATTTCGTGTCCTACACATAGTGTAGCCCAGAGCAGAGCAACTGAGAGTCTTTAAAAGCCATGATCATTGTAGAGAAAATACCATTGTTTTCCAGAGTATTTTTTTATTTACTAGATACCTGATGCTTTTTGTCCCTGTTTACTTGAGTTTCATTTCTTTGTGATTCCACTTAGTTACTTGTGGAAGTCTTTTTTCCTTCTCTTACCTATCAATTTTGTGTTGTGACATGACCATAACGTGGAATAATGTAGTAGAGGTTGAGAAATTAGATGCTGTCCATAGTGCCTTGATCCACAGGAGCAGTTAAGAACTGTGGGAGAGGGGTCCTTTGTGATTCCAGTCTCAACTGAGGTACTCTGAAGTACTGGGAGATTCAGCCTGTGAAGAGCTGTGCAAGGGTGTGCCTAGATCCTTACACGATGGCAAAAGTAATATAACCAACAGTGTTTCCACGTGTGAAATAGTAACAAAGTGCTTCAGAAAAATCTACCGGGATGCAGTATCACAGCCCAGCAGAGACTTGGCCATGGGAACAACTTAATGTGTGAGGCAGTCTGAAAGCTCAGGTGAAGGCTGTCCATGAGGAGTATGTGGCACCAGTGTTCACTATAAGATCTCGAATTACTAAGAGAGAGAATTAGTTTCCAGTTTGAATCATGTAAATTCAGATTTTAGGCAAAGATAGGTGGTCAGATTACAACTTTGGATGGATTTTTTTACCTTCAGACAAATGCACCATTGTCAGTCTTTCATGTTGGAAACTGCTTGTGTCAGCCTGTCCATCCTGATTTGATTTTTATTTGTTTGAAGGCTTGATTAGAGGTGATGTACTGCTGGAGTGTCTGTGCATATTCTGAAGGTGTCACTGTATCTCCCACAGGAATCCTGTGGGCTGGAATAGCTTCCTTAGTCTTTCTTTACATGGTGCTCTTTATGGCTGTTGTAACGACTGTAGCTTGTTTGTTACTAATCAAATGAACCCTTGATACATATTCATATGCAGATGGCAGGGGCTCAGCTCTGAACCCTGCCAATCCTTTGCTATTGGTTGAGTGTCAATGTGCAAAATTCTCTAGTTTTAATAAGGCATTTTTGATCAACAATCATGAACATTACTGAGTGTTGACATCACTTTTATTCATGAGTTTTGATAGCAACTCCAATTAAAGTAGCAGCATCTAATGCATCATAAGATATAAATTTTAACCTTGAGATAATTTCTGTACTGAGTGCATTTTCTCATATGAAATGATGACACTATCAGCTCCAAATGTGACTCTGTATCAGGATGTGTTCACTAGCAGTATTGTGACAAGATATATTGGTTAGCTGGAACTGAGTTATGTATGATTTAGAGATCTTAATCTGGTTTTATTTACTGATTGGAAAACTTCAAATTGTTTGGGTTCTTTTCCTGAACAAACCCGGGACTGAAGAGTTAAACAAAATTATATTTTGATGTTAAATGCATTTGCTTACTACTTTCTGTCTGGATGTGGAGCAAGTGTACTTTATTACTAGGAAGTAACATGTCCATTTAGAAAATGATTTAGGTTACAATATTTGTGTTGGCAAATTTATTTTCCAGGCATAACAGTTCTGGTTTTTTTCTACACCCATTTGTGGAAAGATGAAATCAACATTAATCATGTTTCAAAGGCTGTGATGCTGAAGTTACTCTGTTTTATGCAGCTGTGGGCTGTAGGATGTAGGCAAACTGTCATCTGCAACCTGGCCTTTTTAAAATAATTTCTTATCTATCAAAAACATAATCAAACTTCTATTGCTAGATAAAAACAATGCTTTTCTTTAAAACTGGCCCCAAATGAGTAACCTTTCAGAATGTTTAAATCAAAATTGCCATCTAAACAGGAGGAAAAATGCCAGAGAATGTGCTTCCTTAAATCAACTCAAGGCAAGCAGGTGGCAGGCTTACAAAGAGAGGCTTGAACTCCAGTTTTGGTTTTATGGGACTACTACATTTAGAGAAGCTGCACTGAAAAATGAGTGTCCGGTTGTCTAAATATAGTCATGTAACTGTTCCTGTGGGGGTGAGGAGCAGGTGTCAATCACTTCCCTGGTTTTTCAAAGGTTTTAAACAATGAAACTGTTGTAAGTCATAGAACAAAGTTTTGTGCTTACTGAAATGTTCAGGCTCAGTCTGTGTGAGGCCTTGAAATTTGTTTTTAGGCCTGAGGAGGGTTGTGAAGTTGGCTGTAGGATTGCCTCCAATGTGCCCATGTTTTGAAGCCCAATCAAAAAAAGTTAGGATACATGATGAGGCTTGTGTTGGCTATTTCAAAATAGTCTTAATTTGTGTACAATGATTTGGGCTTCAGTGAAGCTTGAAAACCATTGTTTCTCCAGGAGTGAATAGTGTGAGAGTTGAGTAGCTGAGTCTAACCACAGCCTTGTATTTCTATTTGCCTGTCAACTTAGCAAGCCGGTAATTTTTGGACATTCTTCGCTTAACTCTCACCTTTGTTTACTTAACATACTAAGCACAAGATTGTCCTTTTTGAAATCTAAAAGAATGTTTCCCAATGCTTTGTGGGGTAGGAGGGAATCAATTTAGTAAAGTCATGTACTACAGATTCCCTCCCCACACACTTCCTGCACTGTTTGTGTCTGTTCTTCACCTTCCCTGTCTCCACTAGCTCCATTTCCAGCTCTACGTGTGTCTTCAGACAGTGTTTACAGTCACTGCCTTCTTTACTTACTGATGTAACACAATGTCTGGAGTACACACTGAAATATCACTTAGTACAACTAGAGTGTTGTTTGCGGCTTTTTTTGTGATTTTCGTCTCCAAATGAAATTTGTTAGTGGTGTTTCATGAAACCTCCCATTAAATATGTAACAGCTCCTCTTAAATGTTTGATTCCTGATTTTACACTTGTGTGACTTTCCTCCTATCACTACAGCAAATTTCCTGGTCAGAGAGATGGATTTGCAGTGTGTCCTCATGACACCACTGGTGTTTTCTGCTGCAGGGACTGCTGTTTGCACAGTGAGTGTGGCACATCCCGGGCTGATTTCAGCTGCCTGCGTGGATTCTGCAGTCCATGTGCATGAGGAGTATTTCAGGGCAATGCAAGCAGTACTTGGACCTTGCCAGGCTATAGCAGCTGTGTGAGGAAACCATTCTTGCCAAATGGTAAATCCTGCAGTGCCCAGGGTCACAATATAAACCTTTTTTACAATGAGGAGTGGCCCTGTGGGAATAAATTTAGCACAGTGCATAACAGCTTTAGAGGGAAAAGCTGCTCTGAGAGACAGAGGTATTTTTCCAAAATGGTCCTGCATGAGTCATTTTGAGCTGCAAGCATTACTATAATTACATTATAAATTGTACAGAGGAAGGAGTTCTGAATTCCAACTTCTAAATCGAGAAGTTTGTGTTTCTTGACTACATAACAACTGCTTCTGAGCCTTGCATTGCTCTCCCTGTCTCAGTCCCTCTCCAGCTTGGAGAGAATAGAGCAGCTGAAGGAAAGACTGCTTGCCTGCTTTTGTGGCTCTCCTGGAAACAGCAAGATCCAGAGTGAAGAACACAACGCAGAGAAACTGTGTATTGGTGCACTCTGCATGTATACACACACAAATGTGGATGTGTTTGCATGTGCACATACTCCATTCCTAAACACAGAAGGGAAAGTAATTCACTGCCTTATGCAATTTTTTAGTGATATAGTGTGCAGATTTATCGCTGTTCTTTCAATCTCATGAGGCTGTCATTATCTGCTTGAAATTGTCATCTCAGATGTTTTGGAGCTGGCACGTGGGTGGGCATAGATCAAAAAAGCTTTTTTAAAACCTCCTCATGGATTAAAATATTCCAACTGTCCAAGATTTTGTTTTGTTGTTGGTTTGGTTTTTTTTTCCTTACTGATACCACAGACATTTTAAGATTTCTCATCCTGGTGTTTTCTAGCAGAATATAAATATTAGCTGGTCGGGGAATTTTTCTTGGTTTTGCAGCATCTTTTCTAATACCCATTAAAATGCACTGAGGCAAGCTTTTGCCTTTGTTTCTAAACAACTATCTCAAATAGATGTATATCTGCAGATTGGTTTACATGAGAATAAGGGCTCTGTATGTCTGCAACGACTGGCTGTGGAGGAAAAACTTGTGTGATCATTTCTTAGAGAATGAGCTCTGGGCTGGCTGTCCATTGTAAGGCCAGGAGCTGTGTGTTAGTTGTCCTGGCAGAACTGTATGGAGTTCTTGTTTGATAACTGGTTTGATTCAATTCCTTTTAAACATTTTTGGAGAAGATTAAAAGTAATAAACAAGGTATAGTAATGAAAGATTTGTATTCATACATAGTACTTATATATCTTACAGCTGATACCCAGTTTCTGTCAGTTTCCCCTATTTAATCTGTGCTCTGAATTGAATACCAACTACCAAGAGCTGAAAACTCCTGTGAGTCTCTTTCCAATATTTCCAGGAGTGTTTTGCTTATTTATTAAGCTTGATATGCTCATACTCTCTCCATTCTGCATATCTCAGGCACAGACAGATGACATATAATGGTCAAATAAGAAGTGTAGTACTTTATCTTAACTCTTAAATCCCTGACCTGTCTGCATTTTATGCTGTTGTTTTTTCATGCTTTTATGAAAATTTCTGTTGTCCAGCACTCCTGCAGCATGTAATTTGTCTACATTGTTGTTTTTTAGTGAGAATAAGAACAAGCAGAAAAAAATGTAATGATGTTACCAAGAAAAACAAAATATGAAATGTATTGTCTGAAAAGAAGATGGGTTCACTGAGTGCTTTGTTCATTGTGGCAGTTAATTCAACCCTGGTCACAGCAGTGGAGGCTTGTCAGTGAGTCACACAGAGCTGGCCTGTCGGTGCTGAGCAGAGTAATTCACATTAGCCAGTGACTTTTGCAAGCTGACTAAAGTGCCCTGTGCTCCTTCCTAGTATCAGTAGGGGAGTACAAAGGAATGATCTCTGTGAGTCCCACAGCTGCTGACCTGTCAGTGGTGGTGCACTGCCTGAATACCTAGGGAGACAAACCAAAATGTGTGTAAATGTAGGAATAAAATGGAGTGGTAGCATCCTGGGATAGGGCTGTATATATTGCTTGTTTCTCTAGTCCTAGAGACCTTCAGAATATCCCTGGGAGAAATGTCTCCCATGCAGTGGAATTAAGCAATATTCTACTTGGATGTTTCTTCTCTGTTAAAGAGTGATTGCCTCTTTAGTCTCAGCTTTGCAAATACATTATTATTTAAGGTGAGAGAAATTACTATGTCTAATTTGGGAACTTTATTTTCTTTCCCCCTTAGTCTTTTCTTTGTATAGAGGACAATGTGGTTTTGAACTGTAAAAAGTCATAGCTCGTTTCCTTTGAGAAGCACCCTACCTACTTCTACCTTGTTTAGACAACCCTCAGATTTGTCATGAGGTTTCTTTTCGACTTGGATACAATTGCTGATATCTAATTCATGTTCTGGCTGTTTCCTTCCATATTCTGCTATAGCTCATTTTTTTATGGGACTACTCTAACATTTATATTGCGGGATGGTTTAATTCCTTTGAGTACAGCTTTTCTTCCTCTCTCCTATCACCCACCTCAGAATTTACTTTAGGCCTTTACATGTTAGCTTTATTAATTTTCCAGAATTATTTTGCATTACACCACAGAGCAAATTTTTTTTTTTTTTGGAACTGTGTTGTCAGCATTACTCTGTGGGTATGTAAGTAAAGCCAGTTGCAATGTGAAATACATAGATACCACCTTCCTGAAACACACAAGGCTTCTGTTCTCATCTGTAGAAAAGCAGGGTCTCTTAGGTCTGTTGAACCAGAGTATTTATAGCAATTATTTTTATGACCTTGCAAAAGAAGAAGGTTAAATACTTTGCAGAACAAAGAGGAGATTATTAATCACATTAAAATTCTGTAAGATTTCAATAGGGAATTAATCTATGAACTGAAGAAGATAGGGATGGGGTAAACAAAGTTGGAAAGGGGAGTTTAGGAAAGACTGCTTGCTTAGCTGTGGCTATGGGGGACTGTGGAAACTTTCCTGTGGATTTAAGGTTTGGAATCATGTTTTTTTAAATGGTATAATCAAGGTAAGTGTATTTACCCCAGATGTGCTGTGTAAGTCCACTAGGACAAATGTGGTTATATATCTGGCCTTTTCAAAGAGTCAAGTTGAAATTATTTGGAATGTTTTGCTCTGAGATGATGTCAAGCATACTGTACCTCAGATTTTACAGCCTTCACTAAATGCTGTTTGTTGTCTTCTAAAACTGGCATAGCTTCTATGAAGCTGTAATTATAAAGAGGCATCCTCCCTCTCTTTAAGGAAGTGTAAAAATGGAGTATTTAGGAAGAAGTTATACTAAATATTGGGACTTGTACAGTTTGGAATGTATTCTAAAAGCTAAGTTTCTTGCATTTTACGATGTGGGTATTACTGAACCTGTGCAGGCTTGCTTTGGATAAGTGAGAAAACACTGGTTTTGACAAAGACAGATTTTTAGCAACTGTACGAGAACAAAACACAGCCAAGGTACTTCCATGTCTTTCTCTGATAATTCAGTTGAAGAACCTCTGTGTATGGTTTCTGCAATGTCTGTGCCTTGAATATAAACAGTGAATTGCCTTAACTTTCTGCTGCACATCCAAGTCCTTTTGCCGACAGCTGCTCTATAAATATAATTCCTGAAATATTGGGTACAGTGACTGTGAACAGTACAATATGAAGGAGTTTCTAAATAAATTTTGCTGGCAGGCAGCTGTGTCAACAGCTTCAGGCACTGTGGGGTGAACAGCAAATAAGCAAAAAGGAGTAGAGCCATTTGAGTCAGTGTATCCCAGTGCCACTGCTCCTTTTGATCTAACCTTGAACGCTGCATTAATGAGTGTTGCCTTCCAGAGTGTCCTATGACTTTTTCTCTTGTTCTGCTTTAATGTGAAAAGCACAGTTGGAATGCTGTTACCATATACTTACGAAAAAAAAACAGGGAGAGGCAAGTAAAAGTGTTTACACTTCTTTTTATTAAATGTGATTTGAATCTCATGAGTGAGGTGTCAATCTAGGTGTGAATGACACTTTCAGACTTGTCTTCTGGGTCAGGTCCTGTGTCAGTTGACAAGAAAATATAAGAGTGGATGATGTCTTTAAAACTCGAATTTGCAGAAGGGGAGGCTGAGAATTCAGAGTTTCTGTTGTCTTCAGGGGAACAGGAGGTGCTCAGTTGTAGAGTCTCAAGTAGAGTCACAAAGTCATTATGTGTGGAATAGTTACCGGTTTTATCTTCTGCCTGGAATATCAAACTCTTAAAAAGCACAGATGTAGGTTAGAAACAAAAATACATTACTGAAAATGCTGAAATTGCCACTCCTCTGCCTTTTGCACTTGTTCTTTTTGCAGAAAAATTTGAGTAGTAGAGCATTGGCGTGAGAGTGTAGCATTTGTGTGCTGAGTTCAGTACTGTCATGATGATGAAATGGTACAGGGTGCATTTCACATCAGATCAAGGGAAAAAGTATCTCGTATCTCCAAAACACATTCTCTTAGACAAATGACCTTCAGCATTTATTATCTTGGTATCCCAATAAAGGCAGGATAGAAGCAAGTGAAGAAGGTGAGCGTGATGCATTGTGTAATTACTAAAACTGACACACATTTTGTTTGGCAGAATAACAAGGCAGTGAAATTACAACGTTGTGGGGCAGTGTACAGCCTGTTAAGGAAGCTTTTTGATGTTTCAGCACTTGGCTTATGTTCCACAAGTAAACTTGTCATTAGTAATGCTTTTGGGGTCTTGACCACTGGATTGGAGAGGCAGGACTGGCCCTTGGTAAAACTGTGCTCTCTATCTCAATCGCCTCCCTGTCCTCCATGAGCCTTAGCAGAGCTTCTTGGAGGACCTGTTCCATGATCTTCCCAGGCAGAGAGGTGAGGCTGACAGTCTGTCGTTTCCAGAGTCCTCTTTTTTACCTTTTAAAAAATGGATGCATTTTTGCAGTCACTAGGGACTTCACCTGACTGCCATGACTTTCAAGTGTCATGAAGTGTGGCTTGGCACCTCCATCAACCAGTTCTCTCGGCACTCTGGGATGCATCTCATCAGGTCCCAAAGATTTATGTGTGTCCAGGTTCCCCAGGTGATCACAGACCTGAGCTTCCCTTACAGTGGGAGGGAGTTTGCTCCCACAGTCCCCATCTTGTGGTCCATCCACTTGAGAGGTGTATATTAGTACACCGGCGTGCTGGCCGAGCCAGGAGAGCTGCAGCCTGTCCAGAGGTGCCCAACACGAGAGGAGGACACTCTGTGGCCCTGTGGGTGCCTTGCTAGCCAACTCCCTCGCCCGTGTGGTGGAAGGCACGTAGCCATGCGTGCCCGGGGCTTATGGATTGCCCAAGCGTAGCCAGAAATTAATGAGTGAGGCGGCTCCTTCGGTCGGTATTCCAAGGGTTTATTGTAGAAACTCCCTCAAAGGAGTCCGGACACGAAGAGGGCCGAACTTCCAGCCAGCATGCACTTAAAAAGGGCTACAGGGAAGGAGGCGGGGATGACATAGCAGTGACCTATAGGAAGAAGGGAAGNAGGGCGGGACAGGTCTGGTAACCTTTCCTTAGGAGATACAAGGGGTGTCTGTCCACTGTCAGTCAGACAGACCGAGCCTACATCAGGTCACAGGAATTCAACGGGAGAAGCCATTCTCACAGAGGGGCATTTAACCTTTGGAGCCAGCCCACCAAATGTCTTTATCTGGGCTATGTGGCCCCCTGGGCATTCCTGTGGTTGGTTCAGTCACCACAACAGAGGTGGGGGCAGAGAGACTGCCAGTGAAGACTGAGGCAGAAAAATCTGTTGTAGCACTGCCTTCTCCTTGTTTGTTGCTACCACTTTGCCAGTCGTGCTCATCAGGGCTATACTCTCTCTGACGTTCCTTAGCTGGCTCTCACACCTGTGGAGAAACTTCTTGTTACTCTTTGCATGCCTTGCCAAGTTCGGCTCCATCCACACTTTGGCCTTCCTAGTGAGTATTAAAGGATCTGGTTACTGAACTTACTGGACTACTGGTAATTATTTTGAAGTACCTAGATAACTGACACTATCAACAACTTGCTAGGTGAAATTATTTGGAATATTAAGATTCAAAGATAGTAAATTGTGTTTGGTAGCTCTGACTTTAGTTCCTGGTAGCATAAACAGAATAAATAAGCACCTGGTGCAATGTCCTGAAGCCTTTTTGCCTCCAATGCTCTTCTGCTTCTTTACTGGGAAAACAAAATCAACAAAAAGTGCGTTTGCCTCAGATAAACTTTAGGCAAGAATATAGGTATAGATTTGAGTAATATTTGATCATGGGACTTCAGATGTTAAAGTTTACTATGATCTTTACTTTCTTACTGAATTGAGACCACAATGAAAACCAGAATTTCACTTTCATAGATATCAAGTGTATGTGTGATGACACAGTCTTAAAGATGACAAAAATAAAATAAAATGATGGTTCAGACTATGATGTAATATCAAGTTTGTCATTTGTTTTGTTACTGTTTCTTGTGTTTCTATGAAGATGAAAAGATGATCTAATGGTAAGAATTACGTGTTTGATAAGGAATTGGGTGCTTGCAAATTTTATCACCTGTTCATTCATTGTACTGGAGTAGGTATCAGGTTGTAATTATTTTTGGTGGGCTCTGTGCTGTAGCTGAAAAGCATTGGATATTTGTGCTTCTCCAATTTGTGGTTGAAAAATGATTTTGAAATCCTTGAGTGCAAGAACTTTGTCATCTTCGTAACTACTGACTGCAAAAAAAAAAGGTATATCAAATTGTAGGAAATTGTTAAATAATGTGCTAGAGGCATTGGTGTCACCTGGTCTCACTTGCCAGCTTGACTAATAGCATAGGAAAAAGGGAAAACATAATTAATTGGATTGATTTTGGTGAAACTCAGTAGAGAACTAATGAAAAAAAACCCTGTGGCAATTAATAGAGAAAATGGTACAAGGTGAGGAATGACTGCATAATATGATAAGTTTCTGGTGTTTTCCTTAAAGAGAAGAGGAAAAAAAGCACCTAAATTAGTGGAAGAGGAATGAAATAGAGAAACAAGAAATGAAGGAAAATAAATAGCATGAGTTCATATTCCTCACAAAGATAGTTTTTACACTAAGGCAGCAAAAGATAAATCAATGAAAGGAGTATATACAGGATGTAAAGTTATTTATTAATTTCATGGATCCGGGAAATAATATTCCCTTGCTGATTAGGTCAAATTCTAGGTCTTGATGTCTCCATACTTGAAAGTTAAGAGATCCAAGAGGATTGAAGGAAATAGTATAACTAAATAGCTCAGACTGAATCAACAAAGAAATCAAGAATCAAACTAGGATGGCTTATTCAAACATTCAGTAAAGAGCATATTTCCAAGTCCTCAGTTCTGCACTAGAGGGGATTGAACTAAGACGTGGTACCATTTCTACAGACGTATTTCCTATAAGCTGTGGGAGTGCAGTATTCTCTTTTTTATTATTCTCTTTTAATAGTTATGAGACTGCCAATCAGTTTTTCCTTAAACGGCCAGGATTTCTTGTCTAATTCTGCATGTCTTGTGCACTTCATATTTAGTGGAATTTAAAAAATGGTCGAGCTACTGCTCTGTGCGTTAAGTGGTTTTTTTGGTGTAAGGCAGATATGGATGAGGAAATTACTGTAAATATATGAATCAGAATTCCTGTTTGAAAATACAGATCTATTGCTCACAGCGTTTTAGTTTGATTTACACCTTTCCAGCAGAACTGCATTAAATTCCATGAAATATATTTCCACTGAGCTGTTGGCATTACATTTCTTAAAATGAGAAGACAATTACTGTGCTTTGATAATACTTTAGTTCACAACTAATATCTGTCATTGCTTATTTTTATTCTACTACATCAGAAACTATAAAGCAGCAGTAACAAAGGTTCAAAAATGTTGGCAAATGAGTGATCTATTCCACATGAGAATTAGTGTCTGCTCTGTACCTTGGCAAGAAATTGGAATGCAGAAGGGTAAGCTGGTGTAATTGTTGCTGTGCAGTGTTTTGCAGAAAAGGATTAGGCAAATATTTTAATTTTTTTTGTGGTTGAGTAGAGGAAGGTTTTTAAGACTGGAGTGAATGACTCAAGCTGGATTTTTGGTTTCCTTTTCCATATAAGGTGCCTGTAAAAAAGCCATAAGTTTATATACTTTGGGGGTTAGAGAGATGCTCATGTTTGTTTCCCCTATTAAACAGCACCCTCGATCTGAGGCCTGCTGAGTGTATATCAGAACTGAGTTGTTGACCCAAAGCTTTCCTATTCTAAGCAACTGTGTTTCAGTAACCCTACTGCTAAATGAGAGAATAACGCTTGTAGGCATGACACTTAGAAACTGGCTTTTCCTTTTCTTTTTTTTTTTTCCTATGTCCCTCTCTTTTCCATGGCTGATAATTCAGGGCTTAGACTGCAGACACTGCTACAGCCCACTGGAGCTGCAGTCTCCTTGCTTCACTTCTCTGTAGTCTAGAGAGAAAGGCTTGCCTAGATTAAGGAAAGGCAGCAGCTGTGAGTTTCCATTGATTTACTAGGGGGAAGAAAAAGGCAAAATGTGGAGCTCTATATTGCTATGGTATATAAGAGTTTATTTACAGAAGTGGTTGTGATACACTTGTCGAAAACATTAAATGCTTCTAATGATTTCTAAGTGTGGGTAGGGAACAAGGAGCCTCTGGAAAACTGAAGGTTTTGTTTAGCTTTTTGAAAAGAAGGCGAGCTAAAGCAACGTGTCAAACTTTTATTGATCTTTAGCGGGGATAAGCAAATGCATTTGTTTAGCAATCTAGTGGTTAACAAAAACTTTCTCTTGGCTGGCTTATTTCAGTTGCTGGAATGTTCTCTAGAGCAAGTGATTCCTTTGATTATAAATCCCCAAATCCATTGAAGTACCTCTGAGAAAGTGTAGAGCTGAAGTTGGCTGAAGCCGAGTCTTTGGATGCTGCTGGCTTTCCCAAAGGTTGTCTTTGGCAGGGCCCCAGGATGGCTGTGATATTACAGCCTCTGCACAGCACTCCCCTGACTTCACACCTCCTCTGAACAGATCACTCGGGTGCAGCTCCTTCGTGACCTCCTTGGTGCACCATGGTGCAGGGGGTATCCAAATACTACGTTTCAAGTAAAAGTTCCATGGATTTTGGATTATTGCTATGGCATTATCTTGTAGGATGACTTCAGTAACTGCTGGTTTTCAGGAAGTCAGTGTGTATGTTTATGGCTTGATTGTTCTTTCTTTCTGACAACAGCAACCCAAAATCTATGCTATAGATATTCTGGATTTGCCTTTTAGCTCTGTACTCAGGACTTCCTGATGGGTCTGTCTTTCCACAGTGAGGGGCAAAGCCAGAACCATTGCCAAAAAATGTTGTTGATAGGACTCATTACCAGTCCAAAGCACAGAATCATTTTGTAAATATAGACTTATTTGAAACAGATTTATATAAGATTCTTAGATACAAATTCTTTTGCTGATTTGCAGCAGGCTTATGTAGTGTGTGGAATTCTGGGTTATAAAGACAAATCTGGTGTTATGAGCAAAGGCTTTATTTTGAGAAAACTCAGTCCTTGGGCTTTTAAAGGTGTATGTAGTTCTGGTGTCCCTCGTTTATTGAGTAAATGAAGCATGTATCATTGTAAAGCTAGAGCAGAAATTACATAAAAATGTACAGACCAACACTACGGAAACCTTTAGGACCAGGGTTAATCACTGACATTTTCAAAATCAGGTGTTGAGCAGTGATGGTATCCAAAAACTCCAAAACAGTGAACAAGTTCTGACTTCACTGTAGTGGAGTAAAAAGACATCTTTCAATAACTCTGTAATTTTGCAGAGGGTTAGAGTTTATTTTTACTGTAGGAGTCATGTACTGCAGTAGTAAATAGTAGGAGGTTCTGGCATGCATGACCTGGTTCAGCTGGATAGCACTATTGATTTGTTTTTTCAGTGCCTCTGCTTTAGTTAATTGTAACTTTGTTTTCTGATCCTTGATTAGCTCAGTGGTAAGTTGTCATTACAGCATTCAACTCCCTAAGGACATGATCTATAAGGCAGGCTTTTCCAGTGGAGGGTCATGATTCAGCTAGTTTACACATAATTTAAACAGCAGTTGGCCTAATACCCTGAAGTGGAATTTGAGGTACTTGTAGTCCAACAGTGTAATACCATAAATTAGCGTTTGTGTTAAGCACTCTTTAGAGACCTGCAGGAGAGGCCAGTGGGACATGTAATGCCCCTTGTGTTCATTTTTCAGCAGGCAAGTGAAGTTAAAATCTCAAGGAAGATTAAGAAAGCAGTTTCACTTAGAGCAAAACTGCCATTTAATGTTTCATTGGGAAAGCTTTGTTTTGTCAGGGTGGCCATAATATTTGTTTGCCCAGATTCTGCATTTGGATTTGTTTTAATGGCCTATTCTAATAATAATGGGCATAATAAAAACATCTTCATGTGGTTAGAGCAAGGTAATGAACTCTGACTTTTGCACATACTGGTGTTCTACATTTTGTATAATTTTAGTGCAGAGCTGCCTTCAGTTACTTTAAACAATTTTTAAGATACATGAAATTTGTCTCTGCTAGAGCATCTAAATGGCTTTGTTGAGCAGAGCTGGTGTCTCACAATGCCTCTAGAGGCAGCAAATTGAGCATAAAGGAGTTGAATTGGTGTCTTTTCTGACTGTTTTGGCACAACCTGTCTGTGGGCTGAAGTCTGACTGTCACTGCACCTAAGAAGAGATCGATACTTACTGAAAGATCTCTAATGTACACAGAGGCTGGGATTTCCAGTTCAGTACCACAGCACAAGGCAGGGTGGAAGGTGGCAGAGACATTCCTGCTGCTCTTCTGCTTTTCAGTGTTTATTGTCACATCTTAGTTCTTGTAGTGTGTGATTGGAGAAAACTTCAGCACAGTTTTTTGCTGGGCTTTTTTTTTGCTTTTTTTCCTACCCAGTTTCCTTACAGGAACTGTTTGTGCCAGTGCAGAAGGGCAGTACGAGTAGGAGTAAGTGTTTGGAAAAAAGGCAGCAAGGAGCACAACTGCTCCAAGAGTGTGTTAAATCAAATGTGAAACTATTTACGTGACTAATGACAGAGTAACTTCAGATCTGCAGTGTTTGAATGGCTGTGTTTCTGTGAACTGGTTTTCAGCCTGTGAGATGGTGAATAATTTAAGTGCATTAGCAAAGTTTTTAAAGAAACAGAAGCTATCATCTAAATTATTGGAGTTTTTCAAATAGCTGTACTTTAACATGATTGAGTAAAAAATGTACAAAACCTTTTCTCTGATAGGGTGATTACTAAAATGATGGATCATGGTTGGATGTGGTTTTCCCCCAGAGGGTGATTGGGCACTGGAACAGGCTCGCCAGGGAAGTGGTCACAGCACCAAGCCCGAGTTCTAGAAGTATTTTTGAACAATTATCTCAGACACATGGCGAAATTCTTGGGGCTGTCCCATGCAGGGCCAGAAGCTGGACAAAATGATCCCTGTGGGTCTCTTCCAACTCAGGAAAAACATGTAGTGGTATGTTTTAAATAGCAGTATTAAGCATGTATAACTAGTATGCACATTCAAAAGATAGTTTTCCCTTAAAGCACTTAAGAATATTTGTGTATTTGTGTAGGGAATGTGAATGGTGTTCTGAGTGTGAGCAAAATATATGAAGATGGTGTTCAAGTAGGTGGGTAGAGTTGTCATTTATACAGTCTGGATTCTGAAAATCTTTCCTATAGATCTTTCAGCCTACAAAAACCATAGTGAAATCCAGTCTAAACTGCAAGGATGGGTTTTGGTTCTCTGTTTTTGTTGTGTGTATTCGATTTTCCTTATTCTGAAGTGGATCCTGTGTATAGGTGACGGGAGTTCCAGTGCAGCCATAAAAATCTGTGTGCTCCATACTGTTAACCATGATCTGCTTGTTTAAAGCTCTGTTTCTCTGCTTTGCTGTTTGTGCCGAGCTGCCCCCATCCCTGCTGTCTGTGTGCTGCTGGATCTCTGCCTCCCCAACCGCCAGACTGGTTTTAGCACTGCTTTGTCTTGGTTCCTTTATTGCCTGTGGTGTGGGCAAGGAGCCAAGCAAGGCTGCAGCCAAATGATTCAGAATGTAAAATGTCTTCCAGGTCTGCTTCAGTGTTTTACCTTGAGCTTCTTGCAGTCACCTTTCCTACAGGCATCCTGCCATTTGGGAGAGTCACTCTATTTCACAGGGCCATTAAACTTTTGAAAATTTGCAGGGGGTCAAGATTCTGCCACATCTCTAATTAATTTCTTCTTTATAGGCAATTATCTTTTTTTGTTAACCTGCATCTAGGTTGCGTTATTGTTATTTTTAGTTCAGCATTAGTCTTTACCATCTCTTAAAGTCGAGCAGTTATATCATTTTAAAACATGTTTATCTCCAACTTTTTGCTCTATTATTAAAATAAATGAGTGCATTGCAGTGCCTTTTGGCATAATATGTAAGGTCAAACTATAACTACCCTTTGGTTTAAGGTATGTTTGAGATTTAATTCTAGCTGCTTTATCCCTTTTAGTGTAAATGACCATAAGAACTGAGGTCTCTCCCGTGGAAGAAAGGGCTTCATCAATATCTAGATGTGCTCTGCCATTCAGAAGTGTCAGCAGCCAGGGGATCCCCATGCTGCAGCTGATAAAGCTTTCAGATGCCCTGCTGCATCTTTACAATTTGCTGTAATTAAGCAGAATAGCGCAGTTGGTGTTATGCAGGACACGAGGAATGATGTCCCAGCCATGATCATTTCCAGGTGGACATAAGTGTGTTTGATGTGGTTGCCAAAAAGGGTTCTCAACAGCCTGAATAAAGACAATCAGTGATAAAAAAGGCAAACAAACAAAAATCTGATGGATCTTGTTCTTATATTTCTTTTTTCCCAGTTGCCCTCCCCAAACCATAAATACTGTTGGAAGGGTGTTTGGAAGAAGTCCCATCATGTGCCTGTTCTCTCTTTCAGTGCTTAGTTATGTTAATTCCATTCTGCTATTGGTACTGCTCCTCAAAACTACTTGTTTTATTCTTTGCTTATTAGGAATACACAGTGGCTTTTACCTCCTGTATTTATAGAGCTGTACTTTTCTCTAGGAGTAAACAGCTGAATCAAAGTATCAGAGGCCACCTCAAATGGTTTTGTGAGACAGCTCTGTAGTGTGTGTTACTCTTTGTAGTAGAGATGTAGACAGCGGAGATACACAGCTGCCCTCTGTCTAACCCTCAATCCGGTTTTTAACTGCAAGTCTCTCCCATATTTCTAAGTTATGTCGAAGTCAATCCATTTGTGGTCAGCAGCTCAGTGGCTTTGCACTGCAAATATTATTTATCAGGTCATTTTTTTTGTCTGACACTGGTTAAATAGTATGTGAAATTTAAAAATTAATTCTTGACTTCCAAATGTAATCTGTTGCCACTAGTTATTTTCATTTATAAATTACTTTATTTTTAAGATCTCTCTCCCCAGAGTTAACATTCCTAACAGGTATGAAAGAGGTTGTGTTTTTTCTTGTCTTCCTGGAGAAAAAGATGAACTGCAGTCTTTTATTTGCTGCGCTTGAGAGAGGGAAATAATTACATTTCATATCTCTGTTATGAAAACATGTAATAATCTTGTTAAGACTGAAGGTACTGTCTTGTAATTTGGTTTTTATTTATTCTTCCATTGTTTATGTATTTGGTTTTATATTTATAAATCACTGCATGTAATTTACTCCCAAACCTTGAAAATTTACACATTTGTTTATTATGTTGTGCCGGTTTGGACACAAATTTAGGAGGAAACAACCCAAAAAAAGGCATCTCTCTCTTTCTCTTGCCTGCCAGCCAAGCAGGTCCTGGCAGCCCCTTCCCCCACAGGTTCGGGAAAATAATTTCTCGAATGAAAGTGAAAAAAACCTGTTTGTTTATCAAACAGAGTCCCCTGCAGGCATGGGGCAGAAAAGGATATTGAACCCCAACCCATCCACTCAAGAGGAGGCTGGTGGATTTTATATAGTCCCTTCTGTCTCTAAAACTCAGCTGCTCCCACAGTCCAAAGCCGGACAGGGTCCGCCAGCCCCCCTGGAGAGTCCCGCGAAGTGTCCCAGAGATGATAAGCTGGTCTTGGACGAAGAAGCAAGCCGAAAACAGTCCAAAAGGAACAGAAGCCGCTGAAGCAGATCATAGCCCCTTCTCATCTGAAAGCCGAAGAGCTAGAGAGGAAAACTCTCTCCTCTCCCATCCTAACTGGCAGAAACTGCCAGCCCAGAGAAGAAAAGTGTGTAAATGTCTAACTGCAAGGTCAAGAAAATCGCTCTGAAGAGTTCCCCTGGCTTCTCTCTCCCTCTCTGAAGTTTAAAGATACAGGACCCAGGTCTGGGCGTAAAGCAGGCGATAGGGGATACAGTATCATAAAGTCACCTCAGGACATATGTCAATGCAGATTTCAAGGCTGTTGTATTCTTTTACAGACAGAAGTAACCTAGCTAAATTTAAAAAAGGTTGCTATTAAGGTAAGTGTTGAAGCAGTAAAGTGCCCTTGCCCTCCTTTGTAATACTTCCTTTTTGTAAGAAGTTGCTGCTTCCATTTCATACTCAGCTTTAACTGTGTTGTACTGCAGGAGTGGGAGGACTGGAACTCCTCAAAGCGTATTCAAGGGCATAGATCTATTAGGACTGATGTTTCCACAGTTCTGTAACCTTATTTTCGGATTTTTATTAACCTTTTTGATGTTTGGGACACTTTCACCTGCGCCTGGATTGGAAATACAAAGAGCAGCTAGTTTAACAAAAGTTTGAAAAACAGTGTGAGCAAACCTGTGGGTGTTTTGAGAGGAAGTGTCTACTTTGACAACTCAAAAACTTGATAACTGATTTAGCCATGAATAAAAATGTACTTACTTTCCTCTCTAAACATATATACTCTTTAAAACATCTATATTTTGCATTTTTAAGTCACTGTGGGATTTGTGATGAAGATGAAAAATCCTACTAAAGGAGAATTCTAAAAAAAATGTAATTTTAATATTTCTAAATTTAACCCAAAATCTACTCTGACAGGAACATTAAAGTTTTGGTCGGTCTAAATTAAAGGATATCAGACCTGAATACTCAAATAAGTCATGTTTTAATGATGCAGACTAACAGAAAATACAGGCTTGCTGTGTTACTTTTTTTTACACTAGGACATTTTTTGGAAAAAATATTGAAGCATCTCTCTGATGTTTGTCACACCTATAATAAAGGCATTTTGAAAAAAAAAATTAAAAATCAAGAACATTAAGACTAATAGTATTTAAAATTAAATTTTTAGCTTCTGCTCTGATGTTCATGGCTCTGTGGTGGCAAGTAGGGATTCTGTCACAGGCTCTCTTCCACATCCTGCCATCATCCCTTGCTGTTTGAGAACATTTTATTTTCCTGGGTGGATGTAATCCTTTTTGCAGACTTATTGCTCCAAAAGTAACTCTCTGGCGTGTCCATTATCATGTGTTTGCTCTGCCATACTGGAACATTAATATGCAAGACTCTTAAAAAAAGCATTTGTGCCTGAGTGCTCCTGTGGCTCTGGCAGCAGTGTCAGCAGCTCGGGGCGAGGTGACAGCTCGAAAGGTGACTCTTCTGTTACAGGGATCTGTGAAGAGTTCTCTGCCACCTTTAGATAAATGGCATGGCTCAGTGCTTTTGCAGCTTTCCCTCACTGAGGCACTGCGTGTTTGAATTGTCGTTCACACAACGCTCCAACCAATCCCTGAACAAGTGTTCATCTAAAACTGCCAGTCTTAAAACTCCATTTATTCCTCCCCTCTGCTGAAGTGTTCGAAATTAAAACACGCCTCTGAATATTCTTCTACACCTCTTGATTGTTTTACTTTGTGGGCGTTCACCCAAAACACAGAGTGTGTTTCCAGGTGTCGGCTTCCCAGGACCTGATTCGGCATTTTCATACGTGCGTGTAAATATGGTCTCTCCAGTGTTTTATCCTTGAGTGCTAAATGGTGGCAGAAGTGTCTTCTCCTGAACATCAGTCTGTGTCTCTGCCCTCCCATCTATAAAATGAAAGTGAGCGATGAAGATGGTAAGCCTTTACTATGTCATTAATGAAGGTGCCAAATACTGTGATAATGGCAGCTCTATGAATATTTAAGAACTGATAGCTAAGCCAGGTGACTTTTTTATTAAGTCAATTGCTATTCACCTTAGAGAAGTGATTTACTGCAGTTTAGAGAATTTCCGTTAATCAGATAAGCCATCTTAATTGCACAGATAATGGCTTACTGACAAGTACAAGATAAAACATGGTATTTTAACCTTGAGTCAAAGTGGTAATTTGTTTCAAGTCTATAATTTATTTCTTTGCTTTTGAGAGTGGATCTCATTGCTTGTAAAAATATCCCTGATTGATAACATGATAAGACGGACTTATTTGCCAGTATCACCAGACTGTTTTGTTGCACAGCTTGGACTGCACTCACGGTCATCCTTTGTGCTCAAATTTGGATGCTACTGGGTAGGTATCTTTTCAACAGAAGAAATGCAGCTTATTAACTCTTGCTGATGAAGATGCACAGATCTCTGGCTAGCAGTCTATTGAATAAAGATAGTTCTCAAAATTAACTTTTTCGACAAGGGGAGGTAGCAGTGTCTGCCAGCAATTTTCCATTTGTCTCCAAGGAAATTCTATACAATTTGATTACTGACTTTTTGAGCCTTGAAAAAGTACCAATTTGAAACTATCACAATACAGAGAAATAAAAACAAGTATCAAAGGGTGATTCTTTGTATGAGTTAAAAAATAATCATTTTGACTTGGAGATGAAAAGTACAGATCTTCTAATGCAATGAACAATCAATTTCTGATTTTGATCAACATATTGTGAAGGAGCATTCACAAAACCGGCAGATCAATAGATGTAAATGTCACAAGTGAGGCTGTTCATGACCCTGAGCAAAGCAAAGATTTGGTTTCATGTGAATGAATATTCAGTGCTGGAAACCTTGGGCATGGTGCTGGAATACAGCTGTGTACAAAAAAGACCCCAAAACTCCTTTATTTAATGTGAGTTGTGAGACAGAGTTGAAGGTGATACATGGATGAGAATTCAGGACAGAACTGTGTGTCTCATTAGGAGTAACCGAAGGGAGGATACACAGCTAACTTTTACTGTATTTCGTTCATGCGTTAGCTCCCTTTTGCCTTAGCCAAAAAAGCAGAAAAGAAAACTTTGAAAGGTGCCATCCTTTTGCCAGGAAGCTTTGTAACAGGGCAGGCCTGTACTTGTATCACGTATTCAGACCAGTCTGCAAGATCTTTATCTTGCTGGTATTTTAAATAATACAGTGGCAGGCAAGGTATTGACTTAATATCATAAAATAGCGAAAAAACCGCAATTAATCCAAAGTTTCACAATAGCCGCAAATAGGTGAAGAAAATGGAATAATAAATGCATGCTTTTTTCCTAAAGCAGATAGTTGATCAGGTTTACAGGTATGGTGGGGAAATGCTCCTCCTTTTATTCCAGGCATTTGGAGGAGAACCTCTTGGTTATAAATTTCTTAAGTGAAAAAGAAGAGTATCATTTGTCCAGGACCTTGCTCAAGGGAACTATCCCATGTTCATAGAGCAACAGCAAGGAACATGAGCTGCCCTCAATATCAGACAGATTAATTTCAGCTTGAATGGTCAGCTAGGACCATTTGAAAGATGGAATATCTACTTCTGTCAAGGAAGGCATAGCATGTCACAGTCGTAAAAAAGTGAAGAAAAAGGAGCAGAGGTTTGGCAGAGAGATAGGAATTTCTGCCCACAAATACACTGTAGTACCTCATGGCTCCATTACTCCCAGCTTCCAACATTGCTTCCTCTTCAGTTTCTTTTCAGTTTATTAGGGCATGCAAGTATTTTCACATGTAGTTTTCTCTCCTAGCTTAAATAATGCTTTATGCTTTCAGTTTGCAAGGAAACTGCTAATTAGTCATTTTATTTTCATCTTTTCTCTCTCCCCTCCCTCATATTTCTTCTTCATATTTTTTCTTTATATATAGAAATTTGTGTTGCAGTTTGTATTGGTATTTACATTAAGGTTTCTTTCTTCAGGAAACACGGGTTTTTCTCAGGTGATCTCAATGCTGCTGTTCTTTGGCCACCTCCTTTTTTTTTTTGCTTTGAAAGTGGAGTCCAAGATGGAAGAATTCAGTAGCAGTCCTTTTTGTCCACCTGCAGAAGACAGTGGAGAGTGCACATCTATGTATGTGCATATGTAGTAAAGCAATTTCCAAAGTAGAATGATCTTTGCTTGAGTTTTCTTGCATAAATTTTCTATTAAAACAGAATGGGTTTTAGACAAGTGTGGAAAGCTGTAGCTACAGATGTGGTGTGTTTGAGCAGGATATTTATAACACTGGCCTGTTATGACTATTCCTTCTTAAATAAATCCTCATATGTTGCCGCATTTCTCAATTATTAGCTTTGTGCTCATTTTTTACCAAAAAATAATTGCAGCTGCAGTATAAGCAAGACTGTTTAGGATGGTAATTTCACACAAGCTTAGGGTTTTTTTTCAGTACTCTTAGCTATTTTTTTTTAAGTGAACTGTGAAATACATAAATACCAGTAGAAATGTATGTGAATTGTCATTCTTTGACTGTATAGCAACACTAAAGGCTTTTGGAAAAGCAGTATTGACACAGTGTTTGTGAAGTTGTATATGAATCCAAAATACTGAGTAGTTTCATTTTCTTTGGCAACTAACCAGTAGTATTTGCCTGTGATTGTCCTGGAAGTTACTTAAGGAATCTGAGCAGTAACTCATGATTCATAAAATCGGCGATGTCAGTGTATGATGCTGGGAGAAGGAGCAGGGCGGATGAGTACGGGGTTTGGTGTAATCGTGGGATACAGGCTGCCGTTTCATGTCGATGGTCCTGCCTTTGTTACATCAGCTGATTCCTAGGTTTGGCTTTTAAAAAAAGCATTTTCTCAAGTGCATGGGTGCACTTTGTGTTCTGTGGTTTCTTCCCTTGAAAGAGAATGTTGATAACTACCTAGGAGAAGATTCTCTCTGGCTGTGTGTTACAGGGGTATCATGAAGGAGTAAGTGAATGCAGGTGGACCTGTGCTGTTAGTGCAGGAGGACAGCTGTTACCCCTGTGAGCTGTGCTCTCCAAGGAAATCAGGCAGCTCTGGGTGCCCAGGAGCCTCATGCCGACTGGTAGGAACAGATGTTAAAGATGTAGGAACAGAGTTCAAGTTTAGTTAGCCTGCAGTCTTCACCGGCACAAACAGATCGAACATCTCGCTCAAAAGCGGTCACATTTGATACACTGTCAATTCATACACTGAGTACTTGAAACCTTGGTAGTGAAGCTAAATTTATTAAAGGACTGAGGTGCTGTGCAACTATCATAGTTTTGCTTCAGTGTTCACAAATCTGGTCACTGTATCCAAAGTCATAGATCAGAGTTGGTATCTCAGATCTGTAGACAAAAATAAGGGAAAAGAAATGCCTGGCACACACAATTAAGCTATTCCATATGAAACTCTGGCAAGGGTCCATTTCCATTTTTTTAAACATTGTACTTCCGAACTTTGAGGTATGGTGTTTTGTCGTTTTGTTTTGGGTTGGTTTTCTTTTTTCCTTTTCTCCCTGTGCCCCCACTCCCCCCAGGTTTCAAGTGGGTAGCATCAAAATTTCTTGCTTTGAAAACATGGCAGTTCTTGGTACCTGCTTTTCACATCTCTCTTCTTTTACATCCAGTCATTAAGTTTTGGAATCTGCCACAGAATGCGATGTTAGCAGTTGTCTAAATTACCTCCCAGTACTCAGGAGGATGATTCCCTATTTCTTTCTCTCCTCTAGTTCTGGAGGTTCAGCCCAGACTGGTGCCTATCTGGGGACGGAGTTGCTATGTGTAGTGGTTTAATATGCTTATGAAGGGTGGGACAAGGCAGTCTTTCATTACCAAATATTGAAGTTGCCTCTCTGGAGGTTTTTCTATGCAAAGCTGAACAAACTGTGAACATGATGTTAGACTTGCAGCGTATTTCAACTACACGGATGTTAATTGTAGCAGGGACTGGAATTGTCAAAGTTCCAGGCAGCCAGTACCATTCTGAGTGTGATGTGATCAGCGTTTCAGTCTAAACGTGATGATCTCTCATGTTTTAAAAAACTTACATGTTCTCCTTAGTCCCAAGTGTAATGGAAGGTACGGCTAGCGTTTGCTAGCTTAGAAACTCTATTATGTATTAGTCTGTATTTCAGTACTTTCCCCTAAATTACTCTAGGATGGATCACTTGCCAAAATCGTGAAATAAGATTAGTAATTACTGTAATGGTGTGCAAAACCTGAATGTTTCTCCTGAATAGACACTCTCATGAACTATTTGAATACACACTGGATGTAAAAAGACAGAGAAGAGGAGATTAATTTGTCATAAATATGATTTTGGTTCCCATGCTTTTGTGTCACTTTCATATCTGTGCTTTGAACTTCATACCACAACCTTATCAGAATGGTTGGATTCTTCAGACTGTATTCAGATAAGCTAAAGGAATGTAACGTGAAAAAGCCTAAAAACCAGTATGATCTTGTTTTCAAGATACTTCCTCTGAGATTCATTTAGTACAAGTGAGAAAATGGATATTGCCAACTTTTCTCAATATTGAAAACTGTTGAAATCACTTAATAAAGCCCATCTGATCTGTATGAATAAAACTTAATACTGTCTTTGAGGCTAACAAATTAAAGTGAGGAATCTGAATATATTAACATTAATGAGAAATCTATTGATTTTAATAGTAAGGGATTGTGTTCAGCATCACGGCTTTTAAGCTTTTGTGAAGTGAATGACACTTTTTAAACTCTTGTTAAGCGAATGACGTTTGTGTATGTCATTGTTTCAGAAGTATGTAATATGTTAATAAACTGATTATGAGAAACTAAATTATTAGAAATTTTTATGATAGTGATTTTTTTCATCATATAAACTTTAGCATTGGAGCTAAGTGCTGGTAGGATTTGGACTGTAGAAGACAAGAAATCCTGCATATATAGCCTGCATTGCAGTCTATATGCTTAGAGTTTACACAGGATTCTGGTTCTCCTTTGAGGGACAATTGTGGGACGAGGATTGTCATATTGTACTCATTTCCATAAGAGGATGATCTCTGCTAATTTTGTATTGATCTTTTACTGTAAATAAAATACCCCAATGAAAAAAAAGCCCCAAAGCTTTTACAGTTAAAAGAAAAAACCCAATCTGATTTCAGAGACTTAGGAAACCATTTGAAATGTCATAGTTCAGGTCCCTTAAAGGAAAGGTGATTATTTTTTTCATTTTGCATTTATAAGAAATCAGAATGAGCTTGTTGAGAGGACTGTAGCAAAGAAAATATCTAGTGCGTGCTGTACAGGACTAACAAAAATACAGGAGCATATGTGGGGAGATGAAGGCACATTTCTCCTCATTCTTCTCTTGCAGGTTGTTCCCTGGTACCTAGCCAGAATTTTCTTGGTGCTTTTGTCTAAACAGACATCTGGGGTCTTCACTTCATCTTAATCATCTTTGGAACATCAGTAATCAGCTTTGGAACTTCAATTAAGGTTAATGCACATTGAGGGAAGCACATGAAGTGGTCTTCTGGGACCTGTTGAGCATATGTGCACAGTGGTATGTCTGATGCACTTTTCAAGATTGGCCAAGTATACTTTGGTAGAGTAGAAAAATGATGCCTTTTGTTAAACTCTTGTGCCTCTATAGCAGATCTGCTAAATATGATGAGTTTGTACTCTAAGTGGATCTAAACCTATTTCTAAAATTGATGTGCTTTATTTGGAGATGTACCTTCAGAATACCTAATGAGTCTTTTGGTCTCTGCCATTTCTGTCAGCAGCACTGTTCACAATGTGATTATGAAAATGAAATTAATGCAATAAATGTAACTGGAAAAATTTCAGAAGGTTAAAAAAATTTGCTGCTCTTTTGAGACCTGAAAGTTTCAAATACATTCCCTACCCCCTTAAAGAAAATACAAGGGAGCATTTGAAAATTAAATAAATAGGTTCTCTAGGTTGCTGTAGAGCAATCAGCTCTTCCAGAGGAGAAACAGTGATGCCAGCATAGAAGTAACCATACTGCGTGTCAGGGAATACCTTTCTTTTAACTGTATCTATCCATTCAAGCAAGGACTTGTGTGTGAAATTCTGGAAAATTACTCCTCCTGTGAGTCAAAACCTCAGGTGTCCAGTTATCCCTTCCACCAGAACTGGTTTATTTTTAAGAGCTGTTCTGTGTTTACCTGTCTCTGGTGGACCCCAGTGATGAACTTCACTCTGTTGCTGTTAAAAACAGTACACTCACAAAGCTCCCCAGGCACTCCATCATCCATCTGTAAGTAGTGGGACAGGAAGAAATCTTGTTCTGATTCCATCTAGTTGATCAAATGGCTAATGGGATGTGAAATACAGACCCTCTTGTCTGCAAGATGTTTGCCATCTGTCTGTCCTTTGGAAGCAGATGAACGTGTCTGAGTTCTTTGGGAGAGAACACGCATAAAGCCTTTCTCCTGGCTCTGAGCATCTGACATTTGTAAGTTCTTGTACAGCGGAGTAAGAATTAGGCTGACAAGACTGAAATCCTTCACGTTTGACTTACTGGTGCTTGTGGACTGGAGGAAAAAGAAAGCTTGTCTTATATCTTGTTATGATTATTCTGTCATAATGAAGCAAATAATAGAAATGGTTTGCGCAGAAGAGGATGCTCTTGTGTTTGAAATTAGTCCTTTTTTTTGGACAGCATAAACTTCAGTTTGTTCCATGAGTCACATAATCCACTAGTACGTATCAGCATAATTAAGTATAATAAAAACTAATTTTTTACAAGTAAATATGCTGAGAAGTGCAATATTTATTAAAGTTACATTGTTCCTACTGCTTTAAAAGACATCTAGAGAAAAATTTTTGTAGAACAAGTACATTTTCTATTTGTCTGGTGTTCTTAAAGGTTGTTCCATTAGCAACTTTACTGAGGATTTATTAGTGCTTGCAGCAGTTTTGAACACATTTTCTTCATAGTTCTACTTCAAGACTGAAATTTATTCTTGTTATACTTATTGATGTTGATATTTCTTCTTGCTGTAAAACAAAAGTTAGTGATAACCTTGCCTAAGGAATTGTTTTTGCTGTCAGCTGAGTGATATCCCCTTGTCACCTGTTTACTTATCTCTATTTTCATTTTTTTCCTAATGAAAGAAAGAGATTCTTTCAGGAAATGGAAGAGTAAAAAATAGCCTAGAAAAGTTTTGGGGAAACTGCTATGAAATGCATGAGTTTCATATAGATTTTCTGCTTCCTGGCCTCTCTTTGATATTGATATTTATAGCAAAACACTACTGCCTGCTTGTCCTTGGTTTCTGTGAATACTTTTTTGGCAGATCTTCTGTATGAGAAATCGTTTACCTGTAGTCTGAAAGACTTCTTGCTGTGGGCTGGAAAGCACTTGTCACACCAGTACTAGGCTTATACTGCTTGAGAGAGGGGAAGAAAAATTCAGGGCATGTGTGACTCTTCTACCTTCCTGGTGGTTTCAGGAGGCTGGGGAGAGCAGGATGATCTCAGACCACAGGAAGGTCTTTAGTCTTCAGACTGAGGTGTTCCTGCCCATCCCATTCACAGAAGGAGAATCAGTATGTTGGAAGGTGAGGTCTGTTTTAGGGCTGTGGCTTCCAGCTGTTTTGGTGTTTACCAGATCATTTCTGTCTTCTCTTCTCTCTCACAAGGTGAGCCCCAGTAACACCTCTGGGCACTTCATTCGCACTGTGCCCTGGCTGCAGGCTCGAGGGCCAGCAGAGTTCTTTGGGCTCTGTCCCATTGGGAACATTGTCATCTCAACAGCAGCATCTGCCTTGATGGTGGGAAGATGGGAGTTTTAGATAGAGGACCAGCTCTTTACCAGTTTGCTCTGCCCCATCCTCTGCAAAGCTGAAAAACTAAAAGAAGTAATTTTGTATTTCTGCAGATTTGCCTTCAGCAGGAAAATATGGCTGCCACTTGGCTCTGGCTAATGAATGTTTTTGCAAATGTGGTGATGAATAAAACCTTAAAAATAAAGTTTTCCAGTGACTGAATGTTTTCCTTTATACTCTGTTTGTGCTTCTGTGAATTACAAAGCACAAGCATAGGCTGAGAACTTCAGTTGACAGAAAGATTTTCAGTTTTGGTGAAGCCCATAGAGCTGTGTTGGTTTTGAGGTATTTTTCCTGCAAGTTTTTGTAGTGCTAAATTCTATTTAAATGCTGTTGTGGTTTACAGTCCTACAGACTGTTCTATTATTGTTTATAAACATAGAGGACATATGTGTTTTCATAACCATGATTGAAAGTGCTTGCTGCTTTCCAAGCATGACAGTGCAGGTTTGGGTCTGCACCAAAATATGTTCATTGATGTGTCATTTTTTAATGATTTTACTGTTTCAGAGGAAAAAGGGTTCTGGCAAGTTAGTGTTTTAGTTACCTACATTCAAAAGGAAGGGAAAGTGCCTCCTGGTATTAAGATGTTTACTTGCATTTGTGTATTACTTAATGCAATCTTACATTATCACAAATTTTTTTTCTGTTATGACCTATGTCATATTAGGGCAATATTTTCATGGAGTTTTGGTCTAAATCAGAAAAACACTTACAAAGCTGTTACTATATTCCAGTTTCTCATCTTACCTTCAGAAATAACTTTATAAGCTTAAGTTTCATTGCAAGTCAATGAGTCACACATTCCTGTGTGCTGCAGCCCTTTTGAAACAGGGTTTAAGACATTTTGTGCTTCTTTAAGGAATGTTATCCAGTATGATTGAAAGGCTGGGGTCTAAGAGGGGGAAGAGTCTGAATCTTCACATCTTCTGAAGCTAAATTTGCCTCTGTAAGGAAACTCTATGTGTGTGCAAGGGAATGGACAGACTGGACTTTTATTTTTTGTTGAGGGGAGTGGATGGGTGCAAGTTGGAGTTTTTAGGGAGGTTTTGTTGTAATTATTTGTGGAATGAAAGAGAGGCATACAATAAAAGGTTCAGCCCAGGTAATTGTTATAGCCCATGCTATTCAAAGGGACTGACTGTGGGGGAAACCCCAAATAAGTCCTCAGGAATACCCAATTTCTAAGAGGAAATAAAAGACAAAGTAGATGAGTTACATTCACAGCTTGTTTCTTCCCCTTCCTAAGGATGTTCTCTTGGCTTGTCTGAGACAGCTCTAAATTTAGAAAACATATCAAAGCCCAGCATTCTGAAGGAGCCCGCAGGCGTGTGAAGACGCCTGTGTGGAAGTGCAGTGTTGTTTCAGCAGGCAAGGAAGGCTGCGGCCGCTTGTGCTGGCAGCTGGAAGTCTGCCAGTCCTCTTCATTGTTCACTGCCTTTGCTGCAGAAGGCAGAGGAGACAGCGACCAACATGATTGTCAGTGTTAAAAAGCAATTACTCAGTAATCTCAGCCTCAAATCTTGCCACCCTTGCACTCCCCAGTCCAAATACCTGCCAACGCCACAGTCACCAAGGCCACTTGTTTCGTTGCACCCCTTGCCATTCTGCGGTTTCCTGCTTGCTGTGACAACACCCCACCATGAAAACCGAGGGCTTAATGACAGTGAAGAAAAAAGGAGATGGTGTTTGCTTTCCCTGTGACTGCTTGAAGTTTGATATGACAGCTTAAACATTCACCTGCCCAGCACACGTGCCCATGTCAGTGTTCAGACTGTGGGTGTCGTGTCTCCTGCTCAGGGTGTTCGTCTGTTACGGAAATTTTTGTCAGTGTAGTAAAATTATTTTCTAAGCCTTCTCTCTCTTTTTTCTTTTTGTTTCTTTTCGCTCTGTCCTGAAAGAAGTAACCCAATATTACCCAAATTTTCCCTAGTTTGTACCCATCAGAACTCTTCACGTTCTGTCAGTTAACCATTTTGTGAAATCCCATGCAGGTTTTGTTTTTCCCAGTAAGGTTTGGTTTCTGGACAAAGCTGAAGAAAACTCTTCAGAGTAAGGTGGAGAAACATTCTTTACCTAGGTGTGTCTTCCTGAGTGATGAGTAATGGAATGGCTTGGTCCACATTCCTATTCCCTAATGCCTCTGATTGTTACCACTGCTTTACCCTTGCAAGTCAAGTGGTTTATAGGGAGGACTCTCCCCTTGTGCACAGGGCTCCCTGCACCAGAATGGGATTCTCTGACTTGCCTTCCTTTTGTCTCTTTACGAGCTTTTAACAGACTGGTTTGTTTCAGTGAATTTGTGTGACGAGATTTGTCAGAAATACAATTGTTTTCTGCCAAAAAAGCCTATGTACCATCCATTGCCGGAGAGCAGCTCACTCGCTCGTAAGTTTTATTCTTTGTCATTGGAATATTGTGAACAAAGATATTGCAGGATATGTCTAAACAAAACTTTGCTTTTCTGATTGAAAACTTACCAGTGCTGCGTATGACAGTCTGATACCACCCTTGTGTCCCAAGCCCTACTGAGGAGATTGAAATGAACCTTGTGGTGTTTGGCTTGGTCTTTTGTAAACAGCAAAGTTTTATGGAGCATTTCATCATCTGCTTTTTCAGCGTCTGAGAGGTTGATGATGTTTTTCATATTAGAGTTTGAGGGAATTGTAAATGCGGTTACATGTAGCTAATTCTGTTTCCCTATTTAATAACATTTTCTGTGTGAAGTGGAAGTACACTGGTTAAGTGTTTTGATATTGTTTGTTGCCTAAACCACATCTGTGTTTTGTTCTACTGATGTTTTGTTGGAATTGAAATTATGAACATAGTTTTGGCAGTACTGCCCGCAGCGCAAGATACTTCGATGGCAATATATCCTTCCTCATGAGGAAGAAACATATACTTAGTTACACTGTGTTTTAAACAAAATACTTGAATGGTGATCTCTAGAAATGTGGCCAGCCAGCTGCCTTGTGATATGCCTGCAGAGTTTCTATTTAGAAGATGCTCGATGCAGTAACCATCTCAAATATGTTCCTTAGCAGTCTCTTGGATGAGGACAGGAACACACAAAAAAAAGGCATTCCGAAAAAGGACATGTTATGGTCCCATCCTGGAGGAGGACTAAAGTGTTTGGTCTAGTGCTGTGCAAGACAACTGCCAGAGGTATCTTAGAGGGGAAAGGAAGCTTTTTTTACTCAACGCTGACTATGGTAGTTCACGAGGGTGAACATCCTGAGCAAAGTTCTGCTGCTGTTTATATATCCTAAGCATATCTACTAGGCTGCCTGTGTTAAACCTGTAAGCTGAACACACTTGTAGTGCTTAAAAAGCTACAGTTCTGATGTTCTTTCCTACTACTTTCTTGCGACTGAGTTTATTGTCCTCACTTACGCTGGTGAAAGCCCACACTGTGCCTCCCCTGCCAGGAGAGCTGCTCGTGCAGTCTCAGCTTTTGGGGACACTGATGCTTGTTGGAAATCCCCCAGTAATGCCATTGCCCTTTCCAGGGATGCTGCTCCAACCATTCCTAGGACTTGAGAGCCCTCATGGGTGTTTTTTGGTTTCACTGCCACCTGTGTATCCCCAGCTTTCCGTGTGGTGCTGCCCCTAGGGAGGGAAGGAGGGGATGGCTGTGGGGGTGGGTGAGGCTTCCGCAGCCTTGCTGTTAGAACTGCTGGGCAACAAATGCTCTGTCTGGGCTTTGCATTGAAATCATGGCGTGGAAACTGCATGGATAACTCTGCCTGTGCTTATGGTGTTGCGTCCTCCCTTCTTGAATGCTCAGTAAAATCTGTAAAACAAAAGTGACCTGGTACCTGTGCTTTAAGCAACAAATGGTTGGGTTTGTGTCTAGGGTGCTATGCTAGTTTAAGTAAACAGGGATTGCTCCTTCATTCTCACAGGACTGTGTGGAGAAGAAATCCTGCTGCATCAGTGATTAGTGGAAAATAAAATTGAGGTTTTGTTGCCTTTTTTTTTTTGTTTGTTTTTTCTTTTTCTAGCTGTAATCTCCCATGTGTTCCAATCTGAAAAATACCAAATATTTACATGGAAATTTGGATATCACTGCTTTAATTGGTATTGAACTTACTTGAAAAAGAGGCGTAAGCACCACAAGAAGCATTCATGAGCTGCATAAAGTATCCTAAATGAATTTGTCATCTTATGCTGACATTTGAAATACTGGCCTAAGTTTTGTTTTTATTCAAAGCAAAGGTACTGGTCTAGTTGATTGAAAAATCATCTGATAGCAAAGTGTTTTGATTTTCTTTTTTTACCATCCTCTTTATTCTTTTCCTTTGACTGGACTGCTTGGAGAGCAGAGAAAGAGAAAGGGCACTGGTGCAACTTTTGCTTGGAAGATCTGAACAGAATGAAGAGTAGTAATGGGAGTATCTTTACATGCAGTTGAAAAAGGAAAAGCTCTATACTGCAGAATGGGATGGTGTTGAATAGCTTTGGGTATACTGGATTTTATTGGTTTTTTATGTTGGTAAATAGTAAAATTCAAAAATAGTATTGTGAATCAAAAATTAAATAAGAATTTAAGAGTGTATCCATGTTTTTAAGGGAAGAAAATACAGAAATTACTGTACAATCTGAGGTAAATGGAGCAAGGATGTAGTAGCACTGATAGAAGGCAATTTTATCAGTCTTGAGTCCCTGGGTGAAGAAGTGTCTATATATTGTGATTTTTATTTTTTTCCCTGCAATGTGAAGACGAAAGCCTAGCTTGAAATAATCTGACAGCCTAAATGACATGAAACAGGGCAGTGCAAATGTGAACTGAGTGTTTTTATGGAGTCTTGCAGTCAGCATGCATTTTAAAGCTTTCTTTCCAACCTGTTTCTGTGTGGTCTTTGTCTTGATGTATGTGTATAATACCTCCTGCTCTGTGCCTCTGAAATCTTAGTGAGAAGAGTTTAAAGGAACCTTAAAATGTCCTTCTGTGTGAAGCACCACTGGGTGTTTTGAACATAGATCTTCTCAATGCTGAAAGTTCTTCCTCAGCAAAGCACATCCCCGCTCACTCAGAATTATTTTGGAATTCTTGAGATCATTTGCAGTGTCTTTAATATGAAGATAAATAGAACTTGAAGTATAATAATGAAATTTTCTGTTTTCTTATGTGTGTTGTTCTGCAGGTTAAAGTGGGGAGGAAAAAACCAAACCCAGAAGCATCATTGACTGGATAGATTTTTCAAAATGAATCGTGCTTTTAGCAGGAAGAAAGGTAAGTAATTTAGCTTATATTTCATGGAGACATAAATACCCTGTAAAAATTCTTTAAAATATTAAGATTTATACAAGGAAAAACTTAATCATTGCACTGAATTATCTAGATAGAAATGAGCACCTTTCTAGAAGATGTACACAGCAAAGCATTCTTGATTGGTAGTTACAGACCTTTCTGCATTCTAAGGCTGAAGTTAAATTCCTTATTTTTTTTATTGCAGGATGTGTGTACACACACACACACACACATACACATATAAATATTCATAAAATACACACACAGTTTTCTTTTTTTGCCTGCACACACCAAAGGATGTGCTGGAGGGTTCTAGAACTTCTAAGAGTCAGTGACTTTTCTTTATATATATTCAATGGATTCTTACTCTTGGAGAAGCTATTTTTTCAAACTTTGTTTAATATGCTTGAAATATCTCATGCAGCAGGATATGTTTTAGCTGTAAGAAGCTATTCTGGATCTGTAGCAAGCTGAAATGGCATGCTTTCCAAAAGGATATCAAAGCACTAAATATTCAGAGTTATATATGTTGCTCCTCTGGCTTGCTTAGTCTCTTTTCATGGTCTGTTTATGATTAAACATAAGTCTTTAGAAGGAGCATTAGGGATGCAGCTTTTTTTACTGACAGCTTTGTTGCTATTTTCCCCATTTGTCTGTAAGGTAGAAAATACTCAGTAAGTCTCATTTCTTTACTTTTCATGTTTTCTTCTCAAGGCCCTTAAGTGTGGCACACATGGAGGTGAAGCCCTTGCATGAATAAGTAGGTGTTACCTCAGCTGGACTGAGTGTAAATATTTTGTTTGTGTAACAAGGATTTCTGCTTTGGTATCAGTGTCAAAGTTGGAAATAAAAGGAATCTGGGTACCGTAGGCCAGCGTGAAATGACAGCATCGCTGCGTCCCTGTGTGTCTAGTGCATTTGTTTGCTAAAGCCAGATGAGTCAAGGTAAGGGAAGTAGTCCAGAATATCAGCACGTGATCACAAAAGGGAGGTACACTTCCTCACAAAGGCTACAAAATAGGACGAAAGCTCTTTTACTACCGCGACAGCAGGAGGAAATGAGCTTAAACCCATAGCCCTTGCTCTTCAGCACTGGTGTATTTCCTCTTGAAGGTAATTGTAAAACCCTTATCAACAGATCTATACCTTTCAGGTGCTTGATAGTGTTGCCAAGTTTCTTCCAGATCATTTGAGAAACTGTTTCAATATTCTTTAATTGTGGGTTGATTTATCATAACTGAGAAAGAAACTCAGTGATTGTGGATATCCAGGAGACCATGTAATTATTTTCCTTTTTTTTTTCTGATAATTTCTGATAATGCTTGAAGCTCAGCCTGCCGTGTTTCAGGAACAGAGCAGTTGTGTTTTACTGGATATTTTCTCAGAATTTTAATTTGGACCCAGAGAGCTAAAATGCTCTATCACCATTTCTTATTGCCCTTGACAGTTTCTGCATCTTGCCTTTATCATCACGTAGAGTTGTATCCTCAATTTCCTGGGATCATTTGAGGGGTCTTGATTAATTTCTCTCTGTTTTCATTTCTTCATAAGAAAATTTTTACTGATTTCTTACTATGTCTTTGTCTAAATTTTTTGGAATTTCATTGTATTCAAGGACATTTGCCTTGTTGTTCAGTTAATTTTGTGTGCTGTTCTCTTTACCCCAACAAGAAAAAAAAGTATCATATAAAAGCTGTCAGGCACAATGAAATGCAATTAGTGCGGATTCCTAATAATGATTCAGAACCTGAGGAGACAGAGGAATTCAATGCTGTCATCCATTTATTTTACTCATAGTAACACTCGTGACATTTCCATTCTCATACGCTAGGAAAAAAATGAGTTTCAGTTAAGCAATTGTCAAGAATAAGTGAAAATTACATATTTTTAACGCAAATTGAAGTTCAGAAGAACTTGGCTCTATCAGTGTTCATGCGTAATAACTGCATTTAGAAACAGGTTCAGTTGCTAAACTTCCTTTATTGTATTTGATTTTTCCCCCCAGATCTCAGAGATACAGTGATTTCCATTTCTCGATGGGTTATTTGTGGGTTTCTTCTGTCCACAAGAGTGTGGATAGTTCGAGGAGTTAACTGTGTGTCTGCTGTGGCTTCCCAAGCAGTTCCTCCCAAACCCGATCCAGTCTCCAACTGGCTGTGCTGGTAGGGTTTGTGTGAATTACAAGTTTGCACCGCCCTGTGACCTTGAAGCTACAAAAACAATAGCCTTAAATCCATAGGATTGTGAGGGGAACTTCAATAGATGTAGGTGATACTGTGACAGTAGCCGCAGATTATATCTGAATTGGGCAGATTTATAGAATAAAGGTTCCCTAATGTTCATTGTGATGATCAGTCCCTTAACAGGATGCATATAGAGAAGTTGCTAGTGCCATAGCTCCCATCTTTTTGAGCTGGGCAAACTGGGGACTAGAATGCCTGTGACTGCTGTTCTTGCTGATGAGCTCTGTTCTTATGCCGTCACCTGATTCAAGCAACAAAATTTTCCTTCTAGATGTTCAGGAAATTATTTAATTTACAGGCATTGGTAGAAAAAACAAGAAATGAAGCACTGAAAGCAAGCTTTATTTTTTTTCCCCCTTTTTTTACTGTTAGAGGCTGAATAGCAACCTTTGCTTTCACAAAAGAATTGCAATGAAATATGAGTTGCTAAGACAGAAAGTAAGCTCTTTTTAAAATTAATCCTGATCCTTTACAGGCAAAAGTTTCCCATAGATACGATGTGTGGCATGAGTTTAAGGAGAGAATTTGTTATGGGAACAGAGCTTTGTCATAAATCAGAGAAGTGCTCTTGAGAGCACAAACCTCCACTCTCAGCATTACCAGGACTTCATTTTGCAGCAGAATTTCTTACTACATGTATCATATCTGGAGCCAGTACTCAGTGTAAGTTTATTTTTGAGGGTCATGGTTTGGGCATGAAATAGCTACTTCAGCTGACAAGGTGTGCTGAGTGCTCTGGCCTTAAAATAGTGGTACAGCCATTGCCTGCCTGCCTGCCCAAGATTTAGTACAAACCAGAACTAACCTGCAGAGTTTGTCTTTCAGCTGGAATTATTTTTACTTGTCTGATAGTCATTTTAGTTAAAGGCTTAATTGATATGCTGAAGTCTCAAATTGAAAAAAATCAAGCTGTTCATCTTTCATCCTAATAACAACAATGAAAAATATAAGAAAACATGAAATTTAAAGAAATTCAGCTTGCTTCAGAAAGTACTTACACAAGTAATGCTAAATAAATGGGATTTTTCGGCAGTACAGGTTGTGATATCCAGTCTCTTCTGTTACCCATGAGGCTGTATAACAGGGGAGCAAACTGTAGGCACTAATATTGACAAAAAGGTTCATTTCAGGTTTAAAGCTGATATCAGCACTTTCTGTTTTAAGTTGCATATTTTAATATGGCAAAAAAACCCATTCAAAGCAGCATAGCCTCTCTCTTGGCTTCAGTACAGTTTGGTTGGACTAACAAATAGGTGTGTTATTGAGAAAATTCTCAGTTGCGGAGAATCATGTGACTGTACAAAAGCAAACATTCTGTTTTCTATTCATTGATCAATGAGTGCAATAAGTTACATTGAAAAGGCAGATTATTTTTTTATGGATGTCTTTCCTTCTCCCACAAGCAGAAATTGATGAACAATTTATGTTCATGTATGTTCTTGTTGTTTTGTTGTTATGACAAAGCTTGTGAAAACGTTTGTGTGTCTGTCACACTATTGGAAGCTTGCTTTTTTTTGTGATCCAGTTTTGCGGAAGGGGTTTTGAAGAGTCCTCTTTACTTTTCAATTTCAGTTTTTCCTTTAAAGTCACATGTAGCAGCATGTTCACTTTGCAGTGCTGCAGAGCAAAAAGTCTGTAGTGCAGATGGAAGTCTATTCAATTTGAAAGATATTTACATCTTCATAAATCCAGTCATCTTTTAAGTAGCTTAGGGATATTAATATAATTCTCCTGTAAGAGATCTCTCTAAATGCTATATTGTTATTTAAATATTTATCATTCTTAGTATATTTGTATCTAAGCTGAATTATTTACTCGTTCTTAATTTATACTTGATTTTGTGAGGTGATTTATTCACATAAACAAAATAGAAAACATTTACTATGAGGGTTTTGTTTTGCTTATTATTTTTAGTGAATGGAGTTGCCTCGCATAAATGAGTTTGGCACATTTTACTGATCCTGCATCCTTCTATTAAAAGATGCCAGTGTATGAACTGGTGCATATAAGTAAGCAAAAACTAACTAGTATTTCCTGGCTTTTGCCTCATCAGAAATGTGAAAGAAAACTACTGTTCCTTCCAGAGACATATCTAAATAGGGAATGACTATAATCCAAACTCTCTGTGAGCAAAAGATTGAAACTTTTTGAGTGACACAAGATAGTGCTAAAAGTTTATGTATATATGTCTACTGAATTACAGTGACTGAAATGGGTGAGGTTGTGGAGGATGTAGCAGTTGAATTCAGTTTTTTTTCTTTATTGCACCCCAATAGTCCTCCTTCATCCCATAAAGAGTGTCAGCCTTAGTTTTCTTATGACACGAAGTTCAATGCATGCCATGCAGGAATCCAAATTTTCTGGGGTTTTTTTTCCATATGATAGCAGTTAATAAGGTGGATAATTGCTGCCAATTACCAGCTCCTGAGATGTAGATGGTCTTTATAATGCTAAATAGAATATATCAAAGTAATGGCCTGTTTTAAATCATAAGTTTCAGCAATAACATTTCTGTGCAATGGCTTTTTATGGGTCTTATTTATGGAAGTGTAGACAGATGCATTTAATGGGCAGGGGCTGACATATCAAAAACTGCAATCAAAGGTTATAGGATGCTCTTTTATGTGAATAGACAGGCTATAATATGATCTTTATTTTTATTATAAACATATGCTGCATTCTGGAGATGACAAATGTTTTATTTTATATTTTTTCTCTTAATGAGCAGACAATAGGTGAAGGTCGAAAAGAGTGATGGGGATAAGTGTAGTCCTAAAGTGAATACTTTCATTCTGTCAGAGTCTATTTCACATCAGTGATTTAAACAAATGGCTTATTGTGTGCTGGACTTCCACATTAAGAATAATGTTAAAAAACATAAAGAGGAGATACTCATGCAGTTTTAAAGGCATGCGAGTAGCCACAGACTCCCCCACTGTGGCCTTCAAATATTCTTCTGGTTGCATTTGGTCTTTCATAAAAGCACTCACCTTCCAGGGGAGAGAGAAAAAAACAAACAAAAAAACAAACAAATAAAAAAAAAAAAAAACCACAACAAAAAAACCAACCCAACAAAACAAACCTAGGTCTAAATATCCTCTTCTGCCCCCACCGCAAAAAAAGCTGCTCCTTGATGTTTGTAGGATTTTCTTGAACAAAAATTTATTCAGGAGTGAAGTGTGGGAGGAAAAGAGGGTGCTTTTTTGGTGTAACAAATATTTCTGCATTCAGCTGGTCTTGACACAAAAATCAGTTAATAGTTTTATGACACCTCCACAAAGAGGTCATATGTATTCCAGTTACTGTTCCTTGTCTTTCGAAATGTGGGGTCATGTGGAAAACCAATATTCAGTGGCCAAGTCTCTCTTTTGGATTGATTTCTGACTCTGTTTTTTGGAGTATTGTTTGTACTATTGCTCTCCTTAGGCTGTGGCAGCACACATTCTCAAGTACGCCAGCAAGGAGACCCGCAGGGTTTCCACCTTCATTTGGCAAGAACCCAGTGGTCTTCTCTTGGTGGGACAGGGCAGTGCTCGGTCTGACAGTTTGTGTGTGTTTGCAAACATTTGTATGCAACTGGGCACGTATTTATGGTAGTATTCACATTCTGAAAGCAGAAGGGACAGCTCTAATTGTTTAGGGAAAAAAAAGGTTGCAGTATGTCTTCAGAGGAGGCATACAAATGAGGAGTGTGCTTTGGAGACCTTCAACAAAGGATTCTTGGGTGTGTGCAGCTAAGCCTGATTTTTCTTGTCTTTCTGGTACCATGAGAATAGGAGGATAATTTCCTGTTGCTTATTTTATCTGCATTATCTTCAAAAAGGTATTGCAGAACTGATCTTAACTCTTGCCTGCTGTAAAGAATATTCTGGGCAGGTTAACAACGCTATTTACAACAATAACTATTTGTTACTTCTCCAAAACCTCGGGAGCTCCTTTCCATGAGACATCTGTGCTGTTGAACCATAGGCACAAATACTGGCTTTGCAATGGGAACAGCATGGAAGGAGTCTCAAGCTTTCTGATTTCTACCCTATTAAAATTTACACAGCCACAGCCTAAATGCTTGAGTTACACAGGTACACTGTGAGATAACTGGATGACTATCTAGTTAAATACAAAATATCTTATCCTGTGTGAAATAAATTAGGGGTATACCAACCAGACCTTGATAGCAATCACAATGGCTACTTGGTTTCATAAGAATTTGTGTTATAAATCTGTTGCAAAGTTACAGAGAACATCCAAAATAGATCACTCAGGAAAGCACTATTTTGTGAAGTCAAATCCTTTTGGAACATAAAAGGATGTACCTTAGCAAGAGGAAGCTACAGATATGCATATTTTAGTTACTCTCATTGGTTCCTCAACCTCCTTTCTTCTCCTTCCAGTTTGAATTTTAAAGAAAATTCCATTTAAACATTTATATCACATTATTTCAGTGTTCTGGAATCAGAAAATTAAAATTCTATTATAATTGCATTGAGATTGTCATTTATGCTCCTTTTCTTTTGTTTTGACCTATCTACATAATGTTCTTACCTTAACAGTAAGAAATTCTTCAAAAGCTTGCTTTTTAAACATTTTTTACAAGTTTAATTGATACTCCTCCAAATTTATTTAAAGTAATACTGGAATAGTTCACTGAACTGCTTTTCTACAAAAAGACTACAAAAGTGAAAGATGGAGGTTTGATCTCTACATATATCTTAGTGAAAACTTGCAAAAATGTGATCACTTAAATTCTGTTATGCCAGTAACCTCTTGTTTGACTTTAACTAGAAGCTTTTGTCAAAGACGGTGGAGCTCTTTTTGTAACTAGAAGACATATGAGGTATGGGCTAAATAGTTCAGATTTATTTTTCTTGATTTTTTCCACTTTGGTTTAGGAAGCTGAACTTGTTAAAAGTTCTTAACATCAACAAATCAAAAGTGTGAAAGCAAAGATTTGCTAATCATTGGTCAGTTGCACTAACACTTTCATCCTATTTTCCTTTCTTGTCAAAACCTACACTTTAGCATCCATATCTCAAAAACATATTGTATAAAATGTGTAGGCTATGCAGTGAATGTTACTGTTGAAGGAAATGCAAATACTAGGCTTATTTTCATTTTGTAACTATGCCAACCCAGCATTCTATGACACCATTTTGCAATTATAGCAATCAGCTCTTTAAAACCATTTACAAGGTCCTAAATATTATGAGAGACGGACACAGGCAAAGCATTCTGCCAAGCTCACTCTGTTCTAGGGAGATACGGCTCTTTTCTTGGCAAAGAATAAATATAAACCCAAAGAATATCTTATGTTTGGGAGAAAAAAAAAAGAAAAGAAATTACAAAAGTAACTATTTTTGAGCTATGTGTATTGATGGCCATTTTTCTCTATATGTTTCTAGGGAAGGCTCTGACTCATAATTTCAATTGTTTAGTCATAGTAACCTGTTCATAACTTTAATAAATTACTGCTATTAGACACCCAGACTTTACTCAGTCATTTCTCTAGAAAGTGGCTGGAACAATGCTGCAGTGCTGCAGCTGAACAATGCAGTTATATGGGTAGATCTGTTTGTTAATAATATTTTGGTATTACAGCCTGATGAAAACTCTGTGCCAAGCATTAAGTCTGAGGCCTCAGCCTATCCGTTCATGTGTTACCTGCAGTGGTCAAGAAGACAGATGCTACCCTGCTGTCTGACCAGCATAAGAGAGGCTTGGTGAGAACCTGCCTGTTTCTGCTGCAGTGCAGAATAAAGGAAGTAATTTAACAGGATGACAGTTCTTGCATGTCCTGTTGTGAAGGTTTTCCTTCTTTACAGAAAAATAGATAATCTAGGAATAATGAGAGAGAGAGGTACTTATGTACATACACGGAAGCAAGTAAGCTGTTTGTTCCTGGGACAGTGATACCTAGATGTAGCTTGGATCTCTTGGAATGATATCTTCTTCAGGAGACTCTTATTAGGCTGCTTGTCCCATAAAATATTTTTTTCATACCAAGTTTTGTAAAAGAGTAAGAAAAGACAGTTCCAAGATTTCTTCCATTAGCAATAAAAACATCCATCAATGTGAAAGGATTTTGATCCAGTAAAAAATAAAGGCTTTCGTTTCTACCTTTTAGAAATTACTGTATTTTCACTGTGACACTAAAAAAGAAAAAGTTAAAATCAGAGTCTTTCTCCATTCATCATACTAAATGAATGGCCACTAGGTCTCATATTCTTTGATAAACACTTTAGAAATATTAATTAATTAATGTTACTTAATGTTAATGAATTAATAATGACAGTGGGGTTTAGGGAGGCAGTTAACTAAAGCTGCACTGTGAATATGCCGTTCTACAATCTCTTTGGGCAGTAATATGCAGAGAAATTAATCTCAAAGGGAGAACAATTTCTTGGCAGTGCTATCGCTTTCCTTTTTGGTAGATAAATGGTCAGCTGTGCTGTTATCTAACCTAATGTCATCCTCCCCTAGTGCAGCACAGTCCTTCTGGCCCTTGATGAAGTCCCCGGCTGTGTTGCCTCAGAGTGGGATTTGCCAGCACGTCCCTGTGCCCCGGCTCTCCAGCGCTGCTGAGGGCTCCGCAGTGGCTCACACGCGGGGCCGTGCACTTGGTGTGAAGTGCAGACTGGAAAGGAACCTCCCCTTTTTAATGGGAAGGGGCTGGCATGGTTCAGGGCTCTTTGAAAGGAGAAGAAAGCTCAATTCTGAGCAGCATTATTCCTCTGCCTGTGGAAGTGCCCAGCTCCTGCCTCCGCCCTTGCAATTCAGTCGGACCCTTGGGTCTTCCAGTGTTAACTCGGCGCGGTTTTCCCTTGGCAGATTGGTGTGCGCGGGCAGGGAACAAAACCTGAGCAGCTCTCACCCAAGTCAAATTCCCTTAAAAGCTGGATAGACTGCTGGGCTGCCTCTCCGAGGGCTCTCTGTGCCTGTGCCACACGCTGACGTGCTGTGGGGAGGCTCCACACAGGAGTGCGAGTCCTGGTTAATCAGGGCTGTGATTTACCCTGTGCCCTTGAACTCAGTGGTGACCCTTTTTCGCACATCTTGTTCCACCTCTTGTGCCAGTGTGTTTGGCAAAACCACCACAAACTCAGACTTCTTCAAATTTCTCATACCTCAGTTAAGCATAGGTTTTATGGGACTCTGAATGGCTCAAACTCATAATTCTCAAAACCTATTAATTCTCAAAAAACAACTGCGCACTTTTTTAAACTTTAATGTAAACTCCAAGGCAACCTGCATTAAGAACTTCAGACAAGATCTAAAATAACTGTGTATTTCACCCAGTGTAACAGCATGAGTCTTTTCACTTTCTCTTAGTGTTAACATTAGATGCATATGGTTGTCAGGTTTGGTTTTGTCTGGGCTTTCGGTCCTTTCTTTAGGACCTACTGTTTTATTTAGGTGGGAAGTGTCCAGGACTCTTGCTGCTGTGTAACTAATAAAATAATAATATGAACTGTGATTTTCATTGTAGGGTTTCATATTTTGCTTGTTGCTTCAGAATGAATAATTAAGCTTTAAGCTGTGAAAACTCTTTAAAAATTAAATTAGGTGAAGGATCATGCAAACCACAAGCCATATCTACATCAGATATTTGACCAGTACTTCTTTTATAGGTTTTCTTTCTTCATGTTTTTCTGGGTTGTTGCATGCAAAGTGTCTGAAATTTGGTCTTTCTCAACTACTGTGAAACCAAACTAATTCTAAGCAGTATTTCAAACAGCTTCTGAGGGTGGTGTAAGCCCAAAATCAGACCTTACAATTCAGGAGGAGTGGCTGGTAACAAACTACCCCATAATACCTTGCATGACTTTTTGCATGTCTTTGCTATCAGCCTGAGTTTTGCCTTGTATTGATTAAGTTTAGCATTAAGAGTGCTTTCCAAAGTGCCATTACTCTGTAGTTATTATTTGCCTCTAAGAAATGGACTTCCATCGTCAGTGGAAATCTTCAGTACCTGTGTCACAGTGTCTGTGATCTACATCTGAATGTTGGACTATTTTAACCAACAGCACAAGACTCCTGGAACCAGGTGTCTTTTGGTATCCTGCTAAGTTACTGATTTAATTTTGAGCTGAGAGCACCTATCCATATTTCCTGATCTTCCTCCCTTTTAGAGGTACCAACAGTTAAGGCAACACTTGCCTAGCAGTGTTATTCCTTGCTGAAATATTACTGCTGGATTCTGGTAGGCAACTTGATGATTTCACAGAAAAATTTTAAAGCTTTGTACATGATAATAATATTGGAAAGATTACCTGATGCTGAATTAAGACCAGCATTTCACACTTGACTCATAAACTAAATAACTTTTTTTTCAGATTTGAATTTGCCCTAGTGGGCTGAAGGGAGGAAGAAAGACTTGGAGGAATAGTTAGTTTTGATGGTACCTCTCTAGTCACTTGTCTGCTTGTAAAATTGCTTTAGAAGTTACAGCTCTGTCACTTGCTTGTGGTGGTACTAGGCATAAAATGACTGGAGAACTACTGCAATTTCCTTTAAGAGGTTCAGTGCTCTATTTTTACTAGATTTTCTTTTATAAATGTACAAAGACGACGGTATCCCTACTGAAGCTAGTAAACAGCTGATGTGCAGGAAAGAGGTGAATTGCCCGTTGGTATCAGCAATGTGAATGCACGTGCAGGAGTTGGAACTGGCCGTGTGCAGGTGTTCCCTGAGCAGGCTGGGGCAGGGAGCAGTCCTGTCCCAAGTGCCAGCGCCCCCGCGCCTGGCCTTGCCAGCCAGCCCGCTGACCAGCTGCTTGGCTGGGTTTGGGTTATTTCCTGGGCTGACAGGCTTTGTTCTACCAGGCCTAGTTCACAAATTCACTGGTTATTTTGCACTTTTGGATAACATCAGCCTTTGCTATTATGTTAAAGTAGAGACCAGGTTTCGGGCTTTAAAATATTCTGGAAAATGAGTTCTTGGTTCCAGCAGTTCAATCACAAGCCACAGCTGAAAGGAAGAGCCACTTTAATCATCCTCCTGGGTGCTGCTGAATGGACAAATCATTCTTCCTTAATTAAGAAGTGATAATATCACTCTTCAGTAATGGAGCTGAACATTACTGCCATCTAGAATGAAATTTGCCTAGGGAAAAAAAAATTCTTCCAGCTTTGCAGTTCTGATCCTGTTACAGTAGTGACTGCTGAGTATCTTGTTTAATGGTTTTCTTGCTTCTGCATATTCTAAAATAATTATTGCTTTAGTGTCAATCAATGTCACAGCTTTTGCTGTTTGAAGTGAACAGAATTTTATTGTTCCTATGTGTAACTAACAAAAAAGCTAGTAATTACTCTATCTGTAACTCTCCATAAAGGCAAAGGGAATTGTGAATATCCAAGGGTAGAATTTTGCTTTAAGCTGTTACTCTTACTCAATAAAGTTCCAGATTTGTGAAATTAATTCATGCTAATTTAAACCAGGATACTTAGAAAATGCTACTAACTGTTCGATATGTCATATAAAATATTAATTGGAGTTACAGGTTCTCCCAAATGTTTGGTAATGCAAATTAGAACTTTGGAACATTTTGGTTTTATTAAATGCTTGCAAATGAGAAAAACTTGAAAATTTGTTTCCAAGATTATAATAAAAAGAAACTTTTTCTTAGCATTTGGAATTCCACCTTAAGCTGTGTAGAACATTCAAAAAGGCCATTAAAATAAGAGGGGAAGATGTATTTGACAAATAATTACAGAGTTATATCACCATGCAGCAGGAAAAGTTAGAGAATAACACAGTCTTGTAATGTGAAAGTTAAAGGTGAGTATGCAAATTTGTTTAGCATATGTATGGAAAAAATTACAGATGATCTGAACTTGTAAATCAGATCTGAAACTTATGAATCTGATGCACATCCTTTTTCTTTTATAAGGATTAGGACTTTCTTCTGTCAGTTACAGCTTGGATAATTTTTTATTTGTCCCTTTAATGTCTTTATAATTAATCAGAAAAAGCACATAATTCATCAAAAAATAAAAAAGTCGTTAGAAGCACAAGATGCAGTCAGTGCTGTAAACAGCAGGATGCAGAAAATACTGACCTGAGGCAGAAACAGCGAACAACCTTAAACTAATTAGTACATTTGGAGGGAGGAGTTGTGGTTCTTATGGAAAATCAAGTTGGTTGAAATAGGAAGGATGCCCAAGGGAAAGAAGCAGGTTCTTTCATCTAAGTGTTTGGGAAGGTGAGAGATATTTCCCTCCAGCCCCACTAACGATTTCAGACAGATAGTTTTTTGAGTAAGAGGGTGATTGTTGAACTTTTCCACGGAGATATTATTATAGTTAAATTAACAATTGAATAACCTATTCAGTGCTTCTTTTATTTTGCTTTTCTGTAGACAAAACATGGATGCACACTCCTGAAGCCTTATCAAAGCATTATATTCCCTATAATGCAAAGGTAAGAAAATATGAAGTTATTTTCTCCTCATACCTTTAGAACACAGTACGTTTTATCTCGTTTTTAACTTGAAAACTGCAGAGACATGGATTTGCCAGATGAAATAATGAAGACAAACTTAGTAAATGTCTGTTTTGCAGGTGAAAATGTTCTGGTTTTAATGGCCAGTTGATTCTAGTTCTGAATTATGGTTTACTGGAAAGAAAACTAGTGTTCCTCCTCTGCTTGCTGCTGGTTTTTTTTCATGGATGGAAATTTGGAGTGCAAAGGAATTTAACATCAGACTGCATGCTTACAATATTATTAAAATGCATGGCAGAAACTTCTTTTGAACAATATCAAAAGCAATGAGTAACAATCCTATCTTCTGGATATATTGAAATCTCAAATACTCAGGAAATGTGGTAGAACAATAATGGCATTTTTGCACAGTAAAGCCAGAAGCCTTACTTTTATTTTCTTCTCCCAATTACAGTGAGATAAGTATGTCTAAGTAAAGCTTTGATTTGTCTATTGACATCTGTTGACAGGAAGTGCGTCTTACCTAAATACCTTAGAACCTAAATGTTCCTAAATACTTACCTAAATAGCAGCTTAGAAAACAGTTGGCTAAAAGGAGGAGAGAATATGCAGCCATCAGCATAACTCAGAGTAAACTGAGTAATCTGCAATTGCTTGCTCAAATTGAGAGTATAATTCAATAAAATTCTGTTGTGTGCTGTTCTGGATGAAGTTCTCTTATGATTGGTATTTCTTAATATAAAAACCTTTCTTAAAATAGTCTTAATAAAAAATCACTGTGAAAATTCTTAATATCAAAAATTTGTATTTCGATATGTATATTGAAAATATTTCTTTCACAGGCCAGGACTCATGTTTCTGCATGAGTGTTCCCTGCTTTTGTATTTGCAATTTTCTTTTGCTTAGCATTGCCACACAGCGAGCAAGTGTTTGTAGTGGAAAGTGGAGTCTCATTCTCACAGTTGACAGGTTTTGAACGTGCTTTTATGCTGTGTGTTCTCCAACTGAATTCTTGTCCGAAGGATGTATTACCATTTAACTGAACAGCCTTGCCAGACACCTTGGCTTTGTATTACACCTTTTAAGAAGGAGGATTACTTGCTGTGCCATCTGTTTTAAGAGCAAGCTGAAGCCATGAGTGTTTTCAAAGCACTGAACAATGTCTGTTCATTTCTGCTCTTTGAGAGAAAAGAGAAACCTCCCTCATCTTCCACGATTCATTGTATTGCTTTAGAGCATATCTGGTGAGTAGGTGGCAGTGCAGCTATGCAGAAAAAGAATTAGAATAAAGAAAGTGGTGCTGAGATGGTGGTAACTGTAGAAACAACAGCATTGACAACTTCTGAAGCAGAAGAAAAGGATGGAGAATTCCCATCTGAAGGAAGTCTGCTCTCAGACTGGTTAGGAAGACTCTTGGTCCAAAATGTCTTTCCACTTATTTAGGCTGATTTGTGCCTAAGTGCCCTCTCCAGTTCTGCTCCTGTTTGTTGTTTATTCCAGGGCGTCCTGCCCTTTGTGCTGGTGGCCTCTAAGGTTTGTCAGAAGACTTGCAGGAAACTGCAATTTTGATACCACATATGTTGAGTTTTGGGTTTAGGTGGTTTTTTTTTCAAGAAAGTTTACCCATTTTTTTCCTTAGAATCACAGTAGAAAATTATTATTTAAAACTATCAGTTATTTGATTCAAAGCAAGCAAAATATTGTTCTGCTCTGTAACTGAAGTGTAAAGGGTATGGGACTCCTTACCCTGTTTTTTTATTGCCACCTGGAATATATTTGCACAGCTTTTATGAAGTTAGCTGGCATATGCAGGCATAACATTAATAAATCTAGATGATATTTCCACCTTGGTTCTCAGATATCATCCTCATTAAGTTTTGCAGTATTTTTCACTTTAAGAGGAAGGTATGTATTTGTCAGTGCCTTATTTGGGGTTTGCAGCATTTTGGTTTGTAAGTGAAATATCTTGTTGATTTCATAAGTTGTAACTATGTTGTGAAATAATGATTAAAAGCTTCAGAAAACCTTCATAACACAAGTATTGAATAAGACTCATTGTTTTTTCCCCAAATGTTCATATTGTTCCACTTTAAATTCTCCAACATTCGGTTCGTGTATCTTCCATGTTTGTTGGGAAGAGAAGACAACACTTGATCTGATTTATTTCAAAAAGTAATCATGTGAGTGAAGAATGACATGTTCAGAAAATCAAATCAGTTTGATGGAAAGTAATACCAGAGATGTTATTTGTCCATGAGCAAGTGAGATGTATTCTACTCCATAGTTTTTTGCATGCAGATTACTGTGGGTGGAAAAGTGGTTTCTGTTCTTTGTAAGACACAAAAATAGTTTCTCTGACACTAATCTTCTTAGATGATCAGAACACAGAGAGCTTACTGGGAAAGATGAGATTTTGTTGATTCCTGAGACAGCTTGTTGATAAAACACAGTTCGAGTTGACTGTTATCTTATTTAAAAAGAAAATCCGAACAAAGTTAACTGGAAATTAAAAGAACCCTGCAGTATTGACAACTGACCTTTTTCTCTACCAGTTGGAGAGGACTTTTTAACAGAGAATTAGCAGTGTCGTGTTATCTCTTAGAACCTACCCCCTCAGGATGATTTATGGCCAAAATCCTCTTTGCAAGGAAACATGAGCCGAGTTGTTTCTTCTGGAAGTAAAATCCAGGAGCCATGAGTCTCCTAAGGAAGCCCTTAAATATAAAAGTATCTTGAAATTATCTTTTCCAACACACCCACTCCTACTTGGCTATTTTGAAATTTGCTGCTTTTGGCATGGATTGCATGGTGTAAACCAATGAGGATTTGGGCTTTGCCGTTTTTTATTTGGAAGGGAGGGGAGAGAGGTGTTTATTTGCCCTCTTTGGTTTTGTTTTGTTTACTTTTGTTCTGTTACTGTCACGTTTTTGTGTTTGTTTAGTGTTTTTTCTTGGGTACTTATTTTTTTTTCTTATCTTACTGATGTTTTGGTCTACCAGAAGGCACTGATAAGAAGACTCCCCATACTTCAGCATGCTCTGGGTATGAAACCTTGGTTTACTGAAGCCCAGATTTTGACATCAGTTCGTGGTCCTGTATTGTTCTTAACTCTGTCACTCCAAATTAAAGCATATTGGTCACACATTTTTTTTTTTTCCCCCAGAAAGATAATTTAGAATTTTTATAATACAGTATCAAATATGGACTCGTTTTGACATAGTGGCATGACAGTTTTAATATCACCAGGATATAAAATTCGAACGCAGCCCTAACCTTCTCTTCTGTGTCAACTTTTTCTGTAATGTTCCTTAATTAGGAAGAGATGTTTGTGTTATTTTCCAAACTGTAAGGAAGAAAGTTCTTTTTTGCCCTTAAGTTAATTCTCTTGATTTGAGGCCTTTCTGCAAAACAAAAGTGATCAAAGTGTGACTTTATAATGGAATAAGGCTGCAGCTTTTAAAAAGGGCTGGTTTTTGTCATCATGTAACCACCTGAGCCGTGCCTTTCTGCCAATCAAAACTGCCACTGCCCCCGCCAGCAATGTTTACAATGTCTCTCTGTAGTAATTGTGTCTGTAATCCCCTCTAGAGTCACTTGCTTATTTTTTGGCTTCTATCAAACTTCCACACGCACAGCTTTCCATTTTGCAGAGGAGAGGTTCTGCTTTGGCAGCCGGGTGTTTATGTTGGCTGCTGGCGAGGCAGGGGGTCAGTGGCCCTGACCTTGCACCAGGCAGAAGGGCTGCTCTTTTCCGCGGCAAGCGATGGCACGTTAAGCCCTTGGGAGGATGTTTTACCAAGAGATGTCAGCTCCCTAGTGCTCACACAGCCACTGGCCTAATGCTTGCTTCACACTCACTTTCAAAGTTTTTATATTGTCAGCTGCGTATGTGATTCTTGATGCAGTAGTTTCAATGTGAAAGCTTAGAGTTACATGAACAATGCAAAAAAAGAATTAGTAATGGTTACATTTTATGGTCTTGGAAGTCTTTTCCAACCCAAATGATTCTGTGATTCTGTAATAAAAGACCTCCCTTGGCAGTACCCAAAACTATTAGTCTTCACTGTAGGACAATAAACAGTTTATTTAGATTCTCAACTATATGTAATTTCTTATTCCATTCATTATTTTTTATCCTTGAGGAATGGCAAATATTACTCTTCTGGAGCAGGCACTTTGGACAAGGGTCATAGGTCAAAAGATGTCACTACATTAGCAGGGCTCTAGGTGCAGCTGTCTTTTGAATATCTGCATTTTGCTATCATTTATGTACAGTATTATCAAAGCCATATTTTTGTGCTGTAAACTGCACTTCTACTACAATTTTTTTGCTATTGCTATAGCAATTATCTTTCTCTATCCAGTCAGCATCGAGCAGAATGGTCATTACTGTGTCATTAAAAGTAATGAAAAAATGTCAAATGGCAAATTGTATGTAGCTTTCCCACGTCAGCGGAGTTACAAGGCACACTATTAAACAGTATATTAAAGATATGTGGTGAAGTTAGACATAGCGAGGTATTTCAAACAGAACACAAAAATCTTGAAAATTAGAAACCACTGCAGTAGAAGAGGGCATTACGAGAAATAATTAATTTTCCTACTTTTAATTTATTATAGTTAGAATTAATAACTTAATAGCAATTAACTTTCATTAGAGTACTGAAATGCCTTGCATGTGATCATAATTATTTTAGTGTTTAAGCACAGGAAAAATTAGTATTGTGAAAATACCCAAATGAGATAGGAAAGCAGAAAACTGTAATTTTACAAGGGAATGCAAATTTGAACTTCTTAGTTATTTCTGATATATTACAGTCATTAAACTTGGGGCTCATTATACCAAAGATGAATAAACATGTAGATGAAATAGAAAATATTTAATGTCTGCAACAGGTACTCTCAAAAGACTTTGTTTGATCACTCTTACTCTCATGAAGATGATCTCCTTCAAGAAATAAATCACATTTATGAGCAATTCCAGTGTTTCTTCCTTAAAGTCCATTCGTGTATAATAATGCAAGACCGTTTAGTATAACGGATAATGCTTCATTTCTTTCTTTTTTCAGGAAAAGGAAGCAATAGGTCATACGTGTTTCAGTGAAATATTGGTATGGTATGTTCTGTTTAAAAAACAAAGCAAAAAAACAAACCAAGAGTTAATTTGATTGGGGAAGTGAGACAAAAAGCAGCGGTCATGTTTGTCAATACATTACAAACTCCAGCTGAAGGACAAAACAGTAGCTCTTGAACTGTTCTCCAGGGCTCTCATCTTCTTTAAGGCTTTGCTTGTCGTCCTTTGGGCTTTCCATAAGCTCCATTTTCCTTGAAACTTCTGAGTACTGTGTGACGTAACTTCACTTACAACTATGAAACATTTGCAATGCAAGTGAGTTATGGAAAGTAGAGTTTCTTGGCAGGAATCACAGACAGCTCATACCAATTAACAGCATTCGGCGTAGCATCTGAGAAGTAATTGGAGTCCCTCTCTCAGTACTGCATAAGATGTTAAAAATGTCATAAAGCAGGATGGAGACAGGGGCCCTTGTCTACACTGAGGCTGATGTGTAACCTAGCACAGCCCTAAAGTGTTCCCTATCCTGAGCAAGTTTTAGCTTTCCTTTGTATGCCAGCAGTTTGTTTCTCTCACATAAATTGCCATCACATCCATTAAATTAGCAGCCTGGCTGCTTAATTACAGTCTTTTTCATCATCTCTGACTTTGAGCAGTCTAATTTTCACTTCTCTCATCAAAGAAAAATTATTTTTAAACAGCTTAAGAGCTTTAGATAAATTTTTTGGTAGAAAATTCTAGAATCAGTTATTTCGCACATTGATATAATTTCTAGCAACTATAATCTGGATTATAAAATACAAAACTGCAAAAGATTTAGCTGATTGTTGGACTTTGAAACACCCTCAGTTTTAGGGAGGGGGAATGTCCTGTGTATCCTTGAATGTTGGAGTTGTCCCTTGGCTGTGCTGCATTTGGATTAGGACTTGCTTTGGGAATTGAAATGGAAGAATCCTGTGTAATATAGGTTGGAAGGGACCTCTGGAGATGATCCAGTTGATTCCCATCTGAGAAATTATTTCAAAGCCAGGTGGTACAAAACAGAGCCTTATGCAATTGAGCTTTAAATGCCATTAAAGGCAGAGATTCAGAGCCTCTCAGCAGCCGGTTCCAGGATATATTCTCTACCATTCTGATTTTTTGTTATTTCTAGTTGTAATTTTCTGCAGCTTGTGACTCTCAGCCTTACACACACATGCACGTGTATACACCAGCCTCATCACCTTCAGGCTGAACATGTGCAGCTCCATTTTTCCTGACCATCACCTTCCCTGTCACATTCCTCATCACTTTCAACACTGGCTGAGGTTTGGCTTTTCTAAATTCATCCCTGCATGCCTGGAAAATATATCTGTGTTCCTCCTATGTTGCCTGTCCCATGTCCCCCCTTCCACACCCTCCCCTCTGTATGTGTGCCAGCTGTAGCTGGATGCTCAGTCAGCTCTTCAGGCATGCAGGAATGCTCTTGGGAATAATGCAGCCTAGCTGATTGCTGCCCGGCCTGTGGCTTTCAGAGGAAAGGTGACTTTGGTGTCAGTTTACCAAGAGGCTTCAACTACCACAGCAGTTGGTCTAGCAACCTTTCACATTGAAGTCAGGCTTAGTTCAAGCTTCCAAGTGTGAATGCAGCTTAAGGGAAACAACAGAACTGCCAGGTCTTAACTTACCCTGCAGGGCCTGAAGAGTTTCCCTGTTGGGGTGCCCGTACAGGGAATTGCTGGATGTTGGTGCTTACGCAGAGCTGGTCTCTTGGTGGCAGAGGGCTGTGCTCAGCATCAGGAACTAGGATTCTGAACTTTCTGGAACATGGGTAGTTGCCAGGTTTCTCACTTTGTTTAGATATGGGGAAAAATCAGGCCTAGGTGTAATTTTAAGCCTTCTGTTTGGTTTTACTTCAAGTATGGGTTATTGTTGCTCTATTTCATCTTAGAATCAGCTGCAGAAGGGCTGGAACGTGAAACCCCTGGAATTTATATGACTTCTGGATTATGGGGCACATAGTTTATATATGTATGGTAAACTTCTCTCTGGCTCAAAGCTTTTTGCAACATTTTACTACAAGATTTGGTTTCCTAAGTATGTATATTGTTTTGATTGAGCTTGAAAATCCACAGCAGGTGATTCTGTGGTGTTGATTTCTCTGGCATGGAAGACTTGTGTGGATGGTAGGATTAACAGAGCACATTAGTGAACAACATTGGGTACCTGAGACCCAGCCTGTGCCAGGTACATTCTTTAGATTCTTTTTGTTGTATAAATTATTATTCTTTATGTAGATTATGATTATTAGGTTATCTTTCTAAATTGTGATTCTTGGTGTAGAAGAGCTGTTTGTTGGAATGAAGAACAGCCATGTGTTCAAGTGTTAATCCAACAAGTCCTGAAAGTAGAAGTATATATTTGTTTTTATAGAAAAGGCAAGTGAAAGTTTTTCTTAGTACCAATAGCAACTCTCAACAGCAATTCTTCATAATATGGCATTTAGAGCACAAGTCCTGTGAGGAGCTGCTGTGGCAGCCCCAGATGCTCCCCAGCTGTTTAGCTTGGAGAAAAGGAGGCTGAGGGAAGACCTTATTGCTCTCTACACGTACCTGAAAAGAGGTCGTAGACGGGGGGGTGTTGGTGTCTTCTCTAAGCGAACAGGTGACAAGACAAGGGGAATCGTCTTGAAATTGTGCAGGGGAGCTTTAGGTTGGATATTAGGGAAATTTCTTCACTGGTAGGGTGGTCAGGCATTGGAACAGGTTGTCCAGAGTAGTATTGGAGCTACCAACCCTGAAAGCTTTCAGAGAAACGTGTGGATATGGCACTTAGGACATGGTTTAGCAGTGAACCTGGCAGCACCGGGTTAACAGTTGCATGCAATGATCTTAGAGGCCCTTTTCAACCTAAACGATTCTATGATTTAGTATTGAACACAGCATCTGAAGTGTATTTCTAAAGATACCATGTTAACTACAAGTTTAAAAGTATGTTTTGAACAGTTGCATCACTGGCCTTCCCTGGAATTGTCTCAAAAGAGGTGAGCAATGAGATGGTTGAGACAAAAATCTCAAATCATTAGGTTTGTAGCATCTTTACAATGTCATTTTCCTATTCTTCAGAGAAAGACTATGTTAGTGTTTGAGTATTAATCTTCACTTTACTGTGATTCTCAGTCATGAGTTTCTCAACTCTTGGTGAGAGCAGGCACTCACTGACTAAGGAGCAGTGAGTGATCTGCCTGTTCAAGAGAACTGTATAAAACTCAGAGGTCTGTCCAGTCAGAATTAACAAACAAAAAACAGTGTGCAAAGACCTTAGGGTCAACAAAGATTTACTCAACCCTACACATCCCTCTCTGTTCCTTCTCTGTTGCTCGTATTTATTCCCTTGCCTCTCCTTACGTCTGCTTAAAACTGCCAATTAGCCTCATTAGCATTTCCTCCGGGATTCCCTCTGCAGCTCTATTTCCATGAGAGCTGTCAGCTGTGGGAATGTGAGGTTTCTGTAAGAAGGCCTTTCAGTCTCTGCACTGTCAAGTATCAAGGGAGTTGCATGTCTGACACTGGATTTAATAGGCTGTAGGGTTCAAACATCTGGATTATTGTACTCGTGGGCTACGTGGCCCACAGCTGTTTATGGATGGGTCTGCTTTAAATTAAACCAGGCCTGCAGATGAAATTACTCTTTCTTATCTCCCATATTTAATCTCAGCCTTTCTATAAACTAGAAACAGAGCTGGTTTATAGAAAATAAGAGAATGGCACAAGATTTTTAAGAGAAACTTCTACAAGGAGATACAATTTTAAAAACAAAACCAAGACTACAGGATTCTGTCCTACAGCCAGACTGTTCACCATTCAGAAAAGGTTTCACACATGCTGATCTCCATGAGGATTCATCCTCAATAAACCATCAGACAAACCACCAGCTGCAGTCTCTGACTTTATTAACTTTCATAAAATAGTAATGTACACTAGTCAGCTGTGGATCCTGGACTGCAATGAATATTTCTCTCAGAAATGCCTCCTTCAGATTACTCTGACTCAGAAAGTGTCAAACCAATCCTGGCCTGCTTTAAAAAGCATTTTGAACTTTGAACGTGAGAATATTAGGTGTAACTTAATAGAGGAACTAATAATTTCTGGTTTGGAACATAGCAAAGAAAAAATATTTGCATTAAGTAATTTGTAAAGTTTGTTGAAATGTTTTGCATTTTCACTCAGAATTATGATGTGCCACTAAAAGGGAGTGATGAGTTACATTGGTCTAAACCTTCTTTTTTTTTTCTTCTCTATTTGCATAACTAATAATCTCTTCATTCTGAATCTTTAAGGCAAATCAAAATGGGGCAGTTCTTACTGTTTTACAAAGTAGTTTTTCAATGTGTTGCTGTAGTATTACTGAAAAGAGGGAAAATGCAGAAACAAAGATGTCCATTACATTTTTGAAATGTGTGGAACCAAGGGTTGCATTTGAAGGAACAGATAACTTGAAGCATGAACTAGAAAGGTCCCTAAACCCTATCTTGTACTATTGCTGTAGCTCCCAATGCTTCTGTGTAGGGAGAAACTAGGAGGACAGATAAGTAACTCAACAAATCATGTTAATTAGAGCTAAAAGATTAGGTGGGAGGGAAGTCTTGTTTACTCATGAATACAGGTTTATTGTGGAAAAATCCATTCAGATCAGGAATGTGTAGGTCTTAAGTCAAAATTTAGAGGCCATATCCCAACTTGCACATTATGAGGTATTGAGGACCTGAAACTCTTAAAGGCAAACACATTCTCAAAATGAAAAAGCATTCCCCAAAATTGCATGTGGGTACTTAATGTTCAAATTACTCTTAAAAGCTTTAAAACTAGATGTGGGTTTGGGGGTTGAGTTTTGGGTTTTGAAGAGAGGCAGGTGTGACCTCTTCACATGTTTTTTTTTTTTTTATCTTCGAAATCTGCTGAAGCACTCTGAGTGTGCTGTGTGACAGAGCACTCTTAATTTTGTACGGGTTATAGCTTTTTATTTGTATTAGTGTTTGCTATTTGATGTGTACGAGGAAGAATAGGATCAATATTTTGCATTGATTTTCCTCAGTAACACTCAGAGGTACTAACTGAAACTGTGCTGTGCATTTCCAAGGGGCTACTGCAATTTATCACGGTTCATTAGAACATAAATTCTTTGAAGCTACGGGCTATCTTTTTGATGTTTGTACAGCCTCTAGAATAATGAGAGAGAGGCTGTAGGTGCTACCCTGATGCAAATAGTCATAGATCAAAGCTCAGAATAAGTAGGCAACAGAAGACCTTGGACTTCTCTCATGAGCTTTCTTCTCAGTTGGGATAATTAAATGATAATGCAGATAAGAAATGGGTGACTTATTATCCTCAGCTTAAAGATAAGGAACTGAGGTAATACTGACAGTTTTCCATATATCTGCCCCAAATCTCTGTTCTCAAATCAGACCCCAGATTTTGAACTCTGCTTTCATGCCTTGAGCTCAAGATTAAATGTCTTCTCAATACCTGGTCTCTTAGTGAAAAGGATTAGGTTGCTATTTAGGGAGGACTCCAAATCCTTTTACAAAGGATTTTAAAATACAGAATCAGAATTTTCTGATTCTGTGTTTACTTAATGGTATGAGTATCATTATAATGATCTAGACTAGATTCATTTTGCCACTTCAGCACCAGATTGAGGTTTTTTATTGAAATACCTAATATTTTTTATGAAGTAAGAAGTCAAAGCCAGTATTTTTGTTGGATTAATTGCCATTGTAAAATAATTTACAGATTACTTTCCATCTCAGTTATGTTCTCTTAAATGGTTCATCCAAGATGTCCATCTCATCTGCTGGTAGATCTAAGGTCATGATAATGGTGGTTTTGTTTCATATCTGATGTGGTCATGTTGAAATATTTTTGCATTTTGCTAAAATAATCAGTCTAATAAGAAAATTCAGTGTTCTATTTTGTACTGTTCAGCAGGAAGAATATTTCCTGTGTTTAAGTAGTGCTCTGCACATTTGTTAAATGATAACATAAAGAAACAGTTCTTTCTGTTCCAAATATTATTTTAAAATAAATTACTCTCATCCTAGCCAGATTTTGAAAAAAACTCTGTTATGGATATTCTTCAAGTGCCTGAAGGCCAGGTGTTGAATTATGGTGCTCACATCTGTTATATGCCTGTCTTTCATGAGAGATTATGCGTAAAAACAAGAGTTGCTTCTTAAAAACAGATTAACAAGAGAGAGTATGGACAGGCTCATAAAACAAAAATCATCACAGAGAAGACACCTCCAGTTTCTGGAGGAAAAGTGAAAGATCCAGTACAGCTAAATCAGTGTAAGAAGTGCTTTTCTTGTTGAGGCCCATTGCCTGAGTCGTACTTGCTTCCAGAATCTGTGACAGAATTGGAGAGGAGGGATTCAGAGTAGGGTTTGGGGTCTGTGCAGCAGGACATTCACAGACAATGAGGCAGAGATATGTTAAGGGTACATTCCCAGCCTTTGAAATAAAGGTTTCCAACATGTTTGTATTTTCCCATAAAAATCTTGAATGCAATTCCCAAAAAGCCTTGAACAGTGTATCTTGTGCTGTGGTCACGATCCCGTAGCAGATGAAAGTGCTGTCGAGCGGCTGTGGTTGAAGCGCCATTGCCTCTCCAGCCTCTGCTCTTCATTTGCTTTTTCAGTTTGCCTCCCAGCTGTGCTGTCTTGTTGCTATTGCCCCTTTTCAGTCCAAATAATCAAAGCACCCAGAACCACTGCAGGCTGTCCTGTCCTTTTTCTTTTATGCCAAGGTTCCCACTTAAAGATATTTTGTCAGAACTTCAAACATGATGCACTTTTAAGGGCATGGCTATTGTTCTGCTTTGTCCCCTGTGTTTCTATCAGCTGCATGGACCTTCTCTCTCTGCAGAATTAGTTCCTTCCACAAGTAACTAATTTGATTTTGACTTGGCTATCCCAGTCAGATATTCTCTGCAAATTTCTGAGGGTGTTCTGTGAATATAGCAACTCAGAAAGATGTCTATGTGTCATTTGTATAAAATTACTAACACATTTAAAGAAGTAGATGGAGCTTAGGAAGTGGTTTCTAGGAGCAAAGGAAAAAAATTCCTGTTTAGTTGAACACAGACATTTTCTTGTTCACTTTTATCAAAATGCTGGTATTAATTTCTGTGAATATAGCATTTAATTTAGCATATTGGTTATCCATGTGATTGTGGATTACACTTTGCATACTGACCCAACATATTTTCCCTCTGAAGTTACTTTACCAATAAAACATTAGACTTATTCTTTCTTTACAAAGTAAGTGGTTATCAGTATAAGAAATCTACACTTTAGGAGAAAAACCAACCAACCAAAGAAAAAACAACAAAGTTTCGCACTTCATGTTCCTGTCCTTTAATACTTCTCAGCACCTATAACTGTCCCTTGCTGTCTATTATCTCACCCACAGAAAGTATGTATAAATTATTTGCTACACACAAAGTAGTTATGATACTAGATTTTAAAGAGCAGATGATCTTCTCCAGTAATGATAGCTCAAAAAAAAAAAAAAAAGAAATTGAGACTATGTTCAAAATTTGGGTTCCTTGAAAAGCCTACCAAAATTTATATTATGTTTCCAAGCTGCTAAAGCATTAGCTGCACACATTCATGGCTCTTTCTTCAGAATAGCTCTTTTCTGGTGTGCTGCTTGTCCTCTGTTTGACAGCACATCGATTCTCTGAATCAAGAATTAAATCAGGAGTCATTTATTCAAATTATGGTGCAGAAAGCCTCGCAGTATTAAAAGTCCTGATTCAGAAGCAAGGCAGTGTCCTTAAAATAGGCAATTTCTTATTTCACATTAAACTGGAAAAGGTCTTTAATAAACTGAGAGTCAGGGACAATAGTTATTTGTTCCTATTACTGAGGCTATTTGTGTTGGAATGAGGATTTTGTTCCTAACTGTGACTTCTGTTTTTTGTCCCACAGGGAATTTCTGTTTCTGTGTTTATAATGTCATTGCATGTTGCCATGGCAAAAGTGTGATAGTACAAGTTCAGTATTATGTTAGTCAAGGACAAGGGAGGTAGAAATTAGATCAAAATAAACTTTAACCACAAAATGGGAAATGTCTGTGGAATTTCCTCTCTGCTTTTATAAGATATTGTTAGTGTTTTCCAGTACAAAAGTATAACTTCACTACTTTTTAATTTGTATTTATTTTTATATATATATACTATATGTATGTGTGTATATAAATCCATCACAATTTCTTCCAGAACTTGTTGAGTTTATTTACATTGAGCAGAGGAAGGCTGTAGGAATTTTGTGTCTAGCTTCAGTTACCACAAGCTGAGTGCTCGGAATTGCACAATCCCACCTTGAACTGGCACATGGAAACTCCTGGCTGGTCTTGTACGTGTTGTTATGAAAGAAAGAATCTGAAGCCTGTGCTCAGAGCCCTTCCTAACAGTGAACTCATCTGAGAAACATCTCTTGGAAGGAGCAGCCGCTCTCAGTGGCGTCATGGCCTGTTTGCTCCCCTGGCTCAGAGGTGCACCCCAGAAGTTCTGAGGGCATCAAAATTCTCCCTGTTTTAGAAAGCTTCACCTTACTGGTAGAGCAGAGTGGTTTTGCCAGTTTTCTGAATTAAGATAGCTTTTGTTATCAAATACTTGATAGCAAATCCTGGTTCTTCATAAAGACTTTTTGTTGTCTCAGTTCAGTTTCCACTCTTTTTGGGGACGTTTTGTTTGATAGACCTAATATTTGTAACAGGAAAAAAAAGTCTTCAGGACAGATGGAGATTAATGGAGTTCAAGCTTCGGCTTGCTGTATTTTGTAAAAAGAATGAGATAGTGCAGAATGCTAATGCAGAGCTGACCAGGAAGTGCTGCATTCAAATGGAAACCAGGGTGCTAATTCAGCAGGGCCAAGTAGTCAAACTAGGACAGCACCTTTGGGTGGCTTATCCTGGGCGTTCAGGTTGCTGAGATACCAGCACTTGGGATCTTCGTCTTGCTGTTCCTGTAATTGTAGCATTTTACTGGAGAGGTGTGGGTTATTTGAGGGGCCAGTGCACGTGGAAATCTGTCCTTTCCATTTGAGAGTGCTGAAGAAGATGGTCTTTAACCTCAGCTTGGGTAGAGTAGTGGGTTTACACAGGTAGTAACAATAAAATGTTTCCTCATACAGCTGTGCAGTGAAGCTCCCACTGAATGGGCAGTGTTGCTGCCTGGCACCTGCAGAGGTTAAGGGGGAAGTGGAGCAAAGGGGCCTCTGTGTTCTGAAGTTTCTAACACTACGTTTCACATCTCTACAAAGAATGTAGGAGTTGTTGCAATTTTGTCTTATGTTTAAGGTAAATTAAATCACTGCATTGGCATCTGGTTCATGAAAACAAAAAAGGCAGCAAATGTAACAAATATCAAATTTGTTACATTAAGATATTTGAAAATATCTAGGACTTAGTGAAAAATAGTGGTTTAGAACATTTAAGGGCCTACTTTGACATTAGGATTTTCATGAAGAAATGATGCTTGAGTTAAATCAAATTGCTGTGGTGCAGAACTAAGTCTGTTCTGAAAAATCTGTCCACTCTGTTATTATTTATTTCTGAAGCAGAAAATCTGATGTATAAAATAGTGAATATGAATTATTTTTAGGTGGCTTTCTTCAGCGAAGGTAAATTAAATATATTTTTACTGGAAACAGTCAAGTCAGGAATGTAAATTTTCTAGACTGAGACATTCAAGCAGTGGGATGTGTCTTCAGTGAGTATCAGAGGCTTTTCACATTTGAATATCCTTTCTAAAGGAAGTGTTGGGTTTGATAATTAGGTCTGTTTGTCCTATCTTGATACAGAGTGGTTCTTGTGCACGTCGTCACTGAATACTGGTTCAGAAATGAAAATTCTTACGGAAAGATGTGCTATATTTTAAGACTGACCAGTCAGTTTAGAGCTGCCAGTTCTTCATTCTTGGAGGTCACAAACTAAACAGAATCTAAACTGATATGAGAGTAACAACAGAGGTTACAGGAGCCAGCAAGGATGTTATTGAGCATCTGTAGTTGGATGGCTCAGTCATTTCCTACACAAGTCAGAAGCAATTCAGGCCACATATAGGGTTAAGCTAGATCACATTAGTCAATACCATGCTCATTTGATGGGTTTTCTCCTGTTAGTTATCCTTAAACTGACGCAGCCACAGCCAGGGAATATATGATGAGAAATTATGTTTTCCAGTGATAAATTTGCTCTCACTGCCATTTTCTCCTGCCCTGGTTTATTACGTGCCAAATGTTATCCTTGATTTTATTTATCAGCCATGGGAAGTGCACCTGGGATTAAAAGGAAAACAGACCTTCAGCATGATATACTACTAGTATTAGCATCACTGCCATTTGTGCACTGGCAAAATGTTACCTTTTCCCATATATCAAAGTTTTTAAAGAATTTTCTAAAAGTGACTTGAGCTTGCTGGCCTTTTTTGCTCCAAGCTCGAATACCTCTAATATGCATCCCTATGACCCTCCTGCTGCTGCCTCCTCACTCAGAGTGGGAGTGAACGGTCAGCTCCAGGTAACAAGTGTGCGGAGCAGAGCTGGGGAAACGTTCTCCACTCCTCAGTGCCTGAGGTGGGAGTCAGCCTGGGGTAGCTGCGCTGTTCTCAGCCTGTGCCTGCAGTCTGGGTAGCTAGAGGTGGCTCTCAGTGGTGTCTGCAGTGGGAGGTCAGGGTACCCCACCCCCAGATGCTCTCTAATCTTCAGGTTCGGTCTGACAGCTCTTCAGGGCATGGTTCAGCTTGAGATGTGCTCCTGAAGTGCTGGGGAGATTGATGGACTGAAGAAATGCTGGATGTTTTCTCCTGTACAACTGGTGTTTTCTGTAGTGACAGCCTTGACAAGATACATGTGTTACCTTTTCTACTCTCTTTCTGTATTCCGGCCCGCTCTTATCTCCCTTGTGTTGGTCCTAGCTGTATAAGCATTATTTTGTCTTTAGAATTAGATGGTTTAATGCAGAGCACAGCTTTGATAGCTGTGTTGCAATCTGATTTGATTTTTGATTTTATCCTTGTTAATAGCCCCCTTAGTCTGTTACCACACTGGAGAAGATTTAAGTTTTGATCATTTACTAAGTGTGTACTCTAAAGTCTTCTGAAGTTCCGCTTACAAACAAGATGGTTTCGGTAATACAAATGTATATTCCTACTGTATTTTTCTTGGTCTGTGCCACTTTCCCTTCTGGCTGCAGTGGGACTTGAGGAGGAATGTGACCTGGTGTAATTATCCTATTCTTTGGCCTTTAGGGTTACACCAGGCTGGATTCAGCTCCCTTGGACCACACGTCAGGTTTCTTCCAGTCAGCAGCTGTATAATTTCTCTTCTTTCCGTACCTGAACATGGATTAGAAAACAGAGATAGTCAGGATTAGGGCTGCCACATGTCCTCAGTTTCTCAAGTATCTTTGCCAGAATATTTCTAGGTATTCCTGTTTCCAGACATTTGGGCAGGAGCTACGTCCAGGTGAGGTACAGTACTCCAGGGAAATGTCTGTTGTCTCTGTTTGTCAACTGTTCAAAGATATGTTCAGCTTTATTTATCAAATAATGTTCTTTATTATTGATTAATAGATCCAGACTGGAAGACTGAAATGACTGCTTGTATATTTGATGGTGGAGAGCTCTTAATTACTGCACTTGTAGAGAATAGAAGAAAGTACAAATTAAACCAGTGGGGCTTTTTGAACCTAATTATTTTATGATCCTTTCCCTAATGGTCTCCTTTTCCTCCCCAAACATTTCAATAACTTATTAAATAGATTTTTCTTTCTTCATATCTTAATTATTGTAAATATTTTCTATTGATGGATGAAATACCTGGTAATATTTGATTTCTGTTAGATGACCCTTCCCTTTTTTTTTTTAATATGTTTTTAATTGTGCATTCATCTTCCTTTTTTGCCAGTAGTACTTGAACACTTGTTCAAAGAAATGCCTAGAGTTTTTTTCTTGTGTCAGGGCCACCATTTGTGCAGAACATTGGATGTCAGACAAACAGGGGATGTTCAGGGAAAGTGCTGATGTCTGTGCCGCTTTTCTGCCTCATAGTCCCTTGTGGTGCATTGGACTTCTGCTCTCTTTTGAGGGGCAATCGTGCCTGGGAGTTGTTTTCAAGGTGGCACTAGGAAAGTGCTCTCCAAAAGGGAAAAATCCAAACATTCACATGCTCTGGCAAAAACATGTATTTGTAAAGAACAAAGGAAGCTGCTGCAGGTGAGGAACTGGACTGTGGGGTGGGAAAAAGCGAAGGAACCTAAAATACAAAGTGGTGTTTGTTTTATGGTCTGTGTTGTCCTTCTGCTGTTTGAGTGACGGAAAAGGCTCACGTGTGCAAGGCTGAGCAAAAAGTCTGCCTGGGCTTATGGAGTGGTTAACAGCTTAGACATTTGTTCAAAACTGGTCCCACTTCTCTTCCATTCTTGTTTTATGCACTGTTGTTCTGGTGTTATCACAATGTGGGTACATTTGTCTTCCTTTCATCAGTAAATCAGCATCTCTGTAGAATGGAGGAGGTAGAAAGAGCTAATTTGTCAAAAGCTGGCAGCAGGTATCCAGTAATTTTGCATTGGTTCCTTTCCTTTCTTTATTGTATAAGTTTGGTAAGTACTGTTTTCATCTACTTGCACTCAAGTCTGCATAAAAGAGAACCTTTAATGTTCAGGAATTTCAGAGTGAAAAAGAAATGTGGCACTGTGAAAAACTGGGGTTCTTTTAAGATTGAAAGGTGATGACAAAGGAAAACAGATGTTGTTTTATTATTAAAATATCCTACACTGCTCTCTACTGGAAGAGTGGAAGTCTACATTAAATATTCAGAAATGCGCCTAAAACTATTTCTTAATCAAGAGTCAAGTTTATTAATTTTTTTCAGTCTGGTAAAGCTAACTTTTCCTAAGCATGGATAGAGTTCCTCCCCCCACTCCCCCCAAGCTTTGAAGAAAAGCACCTGAATGTGCTTTGCATGTAAAGCCAGTAAAATGTTGAGGGTCAAAATCTGAGCTGCCAGGGGAAGAATTACTGGAGAGTTTCCTGCTAATGTCAAGGAAAAAAGTGAACTGCTAACCTTAACAATTCACCTGGCCTTACTAAGACCTGTTGGGCACATCAGAACAGCAGCGGACTTGTCAGAACTGTAAAGGATTCTGGATGCCTGAAGTTGTCTTACATTCGAATTGACTTTTAATCGAGCCAGCAAAGTAAAAGATTTTTTACCTTCTATTTTGACAATTTCTCCGACCAAAGTACAACTCTAAAAACAATTTCAATAATTCCACGATGGAATTGGACCAAAAAATATCTTGTTCACATTAATGCATAGGGAAATTTCACCTACATTCTGAAAAAGATAATTCCCACAAAGGGTCTGTCTGACAGTTTGTTGTGTAAGACAGCCCTCCTGGCCATTAGAGGGCTGAATTCTCTCTCAGTTGCTGTCAGTGATAAAACTTCTGTTGATTTAATGTGTTCAAATAGTGTCTGTTAATTCTTTGCAGCTGCATTATCTTGCAAATCTTTGCATGTGGAGTGAACACATCTGGTTGCCTGCTGATATTAGATTATAAACAGTTTGATCTGAGGTGTTTGTCTTGTATATGGCTGGCCAACAGCTCACTTTCTTCATGGCAAACATTAAAGGAACACTTAAATGATTCTGGCTGATAAGATCTGTTGGTCTCATGAGAGTTATTTCTGATTACAGGCAGCTGCAAGTGAAATGAGAATTAGTAAGATATTAGAAAAATAACCTTTCATCAATTTTGTAGGGAATATGTTTGGAAGAATAACAGACTGCAGTGAAGAATGTGTGGTAAAGAAAATTGCTTTAGATTGCTTTATGTTATACAAAGCATTAAATGTCATCTTCTTCCAACTTCTTAAAGTATCAAACAAAAATTCAGTATGATCATGATGAACCCATTCTTAATACTAAACAGCACATAAATATTTGAGTCTAGTGGCATGCCTAAATTATGTATTGTGTCTGTTTGAATTGGCTTATTATGCATGGAGTACACCACCCTCAAGAATAATCTTTTTGCTAGTTGCAGACAGTAAATAGATGTAGCAGTCATATGTAAACATTTTTCAGCTGTATTATGTATTTGAACACATTACTTATGTAAAGAACACTTAAGCATTTAATGAGTTTATTAGTTTGCATTTAAGATTAATAGTGAATGATCTAAAGGGAAACTCTTATTTTCTGTTTCTCCATTCTGCAGTGAAGTGCAGGAGTTGTGTTAGCTTGACTCTCAGGAACCACTTAGGTTTCATATGCTGGTTGTTCTGCATGAGTCAGGTTGCAGAAGGGAACCTCAAATGCCGAAAACAAACACTGACTTGCCAAGTCCCCACCTAAAACTCTGGATCAGTACTGCTCCGTAAAGGAGCCTGGGCTTGAAAAGAGAACTTTCACATTTACCCCTTTTGCTCTAAAATTTTTGTTGCAGAAACCCTTCCATGATGTTTACTTGTATTATTTGTGCTACAGCTGAAACAAATTCCTGATATAACAAATATTTCTTCTCTGTCCTTGTGTGAGATTTGGTGAGAAAAATCTTTTGAGAAGACTGCAATGAAATGGCCACCTTCCTATTTCATGAGGGTGGTGAGTTAGTCGTTAGTGGCTTCCCTTAGAAAGCCCGGTGGCAGCGTGTCCGCTGTGCCAGGGATGTACAGGTGGCACAGTGACCTTGGCAGCTGAAGCCTAGCTTTGCAAATACATCTGTTTGCTTTGCTTAACTATCATGAGTAATACCACAGTAATTGCTACCTAATATGAAGCAGAAAATGATGATAGATGACATGGAAAAGGTACAGAGCAGATGAAAAAGCAAGCAGTAAAAAGCCTCCAGTTAAAACATTAGCTGCTTGTTAAACCTATATTGCATAGTCATTCTTTTGTTACAAGTAGAAAATAACCTGTCTTGGTCTGAAATTCTGTCTATATTTTTCCCCAAACAGAACAGTCCAATTAATACAAATATTCAGAATATCTCCCCTTAATTGCTGGTTTACTTTTTATTACTCTTACAAAGAAATAAAGAAGGGAGGTCAAGCATGAAATGTGTAAGCAATTTGAATACACCTGAATTTTAAAAAAAAAGTGCAATTGCAATTAAAAGAGAAATAGATACAAACAGTGTAATCCATAGTGTGGCCTTGTACTTTGTGCTTGGTATTAGCACTTAAACTACAAATTTTCTTCATATATCTGGATTAAACATGTCTTACTATATTTTCCTATGCTTAATAATTCATTATGCACAAGCTTGAATTCCATATCCAGTTCAAAACTGCTGAGAGCAATAGAAATTTCAGTGGTGATGCTTAATGTCAAAACCAACACTCATCCGGAAGAGAGTGAATGACACAGAATTCTGGTGGGTTATGTTCCGTAAATGCTAATATAAGGCTCATGGTGTTTCTATATTTTCTGAGTCTTGGTTGTTTATTTCTTTTGTAACTTATTTAGCAAATGCAATGAGGTTTTTCTTCAGGTTTTGTCAGACTTTTAAACTGCTTTCAGCAGTTTACTTTTCTGTTTAGAAGTCTACTTCTCCCTCCGCTCCATGATCATAAATGGTAATTTCTGGTTTGGGGAAAATTACTATAAGCTTCAAAATTCAGTGACATTTAAGAGATTCTCCAGCTGTGGCAGAAGCTTAATTTGATGCTTACATTTTCTGAGGCAGTAATGTGAATTAGCATGAGGTACAAGCCCCTGGGAAAACTGTATTTGTGGAAGGTACCGTTCGTGGAAAGATTGGTCTGCTGCTGGGATTTACTGAATACAGCAAAGATACCTTCATCCTTCTTGGACTGTGAAGCAGAGGAGAGAGCTGGGAGGGGAGTTATGGGGAAATTACTCTATTTCTTTCTTAGCTATGTCAGAGTTCAGTCATCTGGATGGAAGTAAATAAAAAATGTAGGGCAGCCCTGTGCCCTTCTGGAGAAGTAGCTGCAGGCGAGGCAGCATAACCTGGAGCATCTCTTTGTGTGCGTGACCCAGTTCCACCTGAGGCCTGGCCCTAAAGCTGTATGGAGAAGTACCAGGCTGCTTATACTGATGCCAGTACTGCCGGTTTGAAAGCAGCACAAGGATTAGGAAACAGAAAAGGATGAAGCCTGTCTCAGCTGGCAGCTTCTCCATGGGCAGCAGTGACCCGTGCTCTGCTCATTGGGCCTTGTGCACACCTGCAGCTGTTGTTTGCTGTGTTTATGCGGGGTTCCTGCTCTGTGTATCATGCACCTTGAGCTGCTCACAAACCTACAGCCTCTTGGGTTCTGCCAGGTGTGGCGGATACAAGTGTGCTTGTGTGCAGGTATCTGCTCATATTGGTGTTTCAGCCTTCCTCTTGGGCTCTCATCTGACCTTACCCGTTGGTTCGGGACTTCACATATATTCACTCACCTTTCCCTTCCTGTCTCTGCCACGTGCAGTATCCATCATGTCCAGGAATCATTCTTCCTTTTCTACATGCATTTTGTGCAGCTATCACTTTTCCAGGCAAGATCACCCCCTCAATCTAAAGTCATCGGAGAGGTTGCGTGAAAGACATCAAATCAATAGCAGTGCCTTCTGCTCTGTTACTCCAAACCCTTGGTCTCCTGGCTGGAGAACGGTTACAGTAGAGAATATTGGCAGCAGATGTGCGTGGTGTTTTGATCTACACGCTGTTGTTCTCGAGGTGGCACATCATATCTCAGAGTCAGTAGCAAACGTCTAATGAGGCTTCATTATGGGTGGAGCTGCACAGTTTCTTTGCAGGAGTACCTGCCATGCACTAACTACAGTGAACAGGTTTGGAAGGTTTAATAGAACTAAAACCTTCAGAGTTTATTCTGTTTAAATTGTCTGTATCTTGGCAAATTTAAATTCCTTTTGAAATGGCTGGAACTTAAATTGTACATGCCTCTGTGTGTCATGGTCCACAGAAAACTGTACTTTGGGAAAAAAGGAGGTTGGTTTTTTCCTAGCCTTTCTTTAGCATATACGTGTACATGGTGTGACTTAACTCTACTTGAATGTGAAAACTGGGCAATTGAAAATCAATTAGTGTATTACACAGATGGGTTTCAGGCAGGATTATCATACCTTTCGTAACAGCAGTGTAGAAGGCAAACGTGACTGTACAGAATATAAAGGCATTTCAGTGTACAAATAGAGAAATAATGTCCCTTTGCAATGTTATGCTTTGTGTATGAAAAGACGTGTTTGGTTTTCATTAAAACCTTACTTGGTAAAAAATATGAATCATAATAGAAACTACTTGAATTTAACTCTAGTTTTACATAAGCTGGAGCCTAGCTCCTGTAAATCTATGAAGTTACTATACAAAGCAACTCTGAGAGGAAAATCAGTTATTTTAATTTAACTTGCATCTTGTATGAACGTTTTAGTGACATTGTCCAAAAGATTGGCTTGTGTAAGTATCTTCCATCCGTATTTTCTATGCATTTATTCATTATTTTGTAAAAAGAGTTATAACCAAAGTGGTAATTTCTGTGTGGAAAAAGGTACTTTAACCTTTAATTTACAGATTTTTATAGGATGTTTTTTTAAAGTTAATTTTGATAATGCTAATATTAGTTTAGAATTTAATTCCTGTTATTTTCTTGATTAGAAAGAGCTGTGTGAAGATTTTTTATTTATCAACTACTGAAACAATTGCCTTTCCAAAATGCTGTTTGAAATAATTGGAAAATAAGATTACTCAAGTTGATTAGGCCTTTAAATGCATAACTTACTGCTCACAAATTAAATCTTTTCAGTTTCTTGGCAGTACAGAAGTGGAGCAGCCCAAAGGCACAGAAGTTGTAAGAGATGCTGTTAGAAAATTAAAGGTAAGAATTTTTGAAGAAACATAAATGGAATGTACTCTTAACCTTTTTTCACAAGTAAGACAGTAAGTTTTCTAGGTGAATTTGTTGGCTCTAGAAGCAGTTGCTTTTACTAATCTCTTTAGTGTGTAGGTTCTTCCTCGTTATGTCTGTATGGTCAGGTGTTCTGCTGCATCCAATATTTAGTTGTCTTATAGGTTATGCAATTATTCACAAATATTTATAAAGTTAATGTACTCCAAAGGGTAATGCTTGTTCTTTGGGCTTGTTTAGGGCTTCATTAATACAACCTGAGGTAGCAAGAATTTGTTTTAGCTGCCATCCCCAGCTGTGGCTGAGAAAATTATATTACAATTTCCTCTTGGTTACCCGTGCTTGGGCATCAAGGGAATTGATGGACAACTGAAAACATCCAATGCAATGACTTGGTGAGGGTTGTTTTCAGTTAATGTGGCCTTGACTTGACTGCTGAGAGCTGGTGAGCTCAGAGCTCCCCAGACACTGTGAGCTGGGGTGGGCCATGCTGATTGTGCTGATCCGCTCCACTGCCTTGTTCCTCGGGAACTGCACTGCTTCACGCTTAGCTGCTTTGAGCTACTGACCCTTCAGTTGACTTAGATGTACAAATCTTTCTCCCTGCTACTGCATTTTCCATAACTTTTTTGCAGGCTGTTCATTACTCATTTAAACAAGTTCCTTGGAAGTGGGTAGAAAATGTGGGGAGTCAATATTGAAAAAATTGATTGTGCTATTACCATACTAAAAAAATGCCGAAGGGGAACATGAAACCACTCAAATAGCTCAGCTTTTAAGGCTCAGTTTTCCCTTGAAAAATTCATCTTTACAAGATGGATCAGTAATCATACTAAGGTATCAAAACACATTCTTTGCTGTTGTTTTCACTCTACCGAGATGTTACAGCTGCCTTTAAAGATTCGTTTAGCTGTTTCTCAGAGTGTTTTGTGCCAAAAAGACTTCTTGTGCTGCAGTTAGTCAGAGTCATTATTGCCTGGTTGTTTTCAAGTATTTTAGGCTAAGTTTGACCCTTTTCTAAGCATTGCAGCATTCTACCAGGGGGTAGAATATGTGGGTTTGTGTGCACCTTATGTAGTTCATCTTTATAAAATTCCAGTACCCTTAGAAAAGTTAGTTCTGTGCAGAAATCTGTCACAGTAATATCCTGCTATGGAGAAGCTTTGCTTCTGTTTTAATGGTGTTTTTTTGGACTCCTAAATAAACCAAGTGCTGAGTGTCTCTGTCTCACTGGTGGAACCCCAGGCTGGCCTGGGCTCTCACTGATCACTGGAGGCTTTGGGTGGGTTGAATTCTATGATTTCACACATGGAAATAGTTTCCTCTGAAAGCGAGTGCAGAAAGGATTTCAAATAACTGCTCTCAAAAGAGTGGGCAGAGCCAGAAATGTTGTGTATATATTTGTGGTGTCACTGGAGTATGCAGATACCTGCTCCAACTTTTTACACACGTTCCCTAAGTAAACCGCCTTGGAGATAGGAGTCCAAATAGTCACTGCCAGAATTATATTATTTTCTTCAAATTGGGAGTTTTGGAGCTTGGATATCAAGTATTGCATGTGATCTTACATAATCACAATTTTATTAAAGAACTTCCAAAATAAATAAAGATGATTTTTGGAAGGACTTGAAAAATCTTGGAACAGAATTCAGAGAGCAATAAAAGGGCTTTATGTTTGAAACAATCCCCAATTAATTGAATACTCATTTGAAGACTGACTTATGTTGTGCATCTGTATTCTTTGAAGAGAAGCCTCGAGGTACTGCATTTTATTATTGAGCACACATCTGTAGCTTGTTTTTAGAAAATGCTAATTGAAAATTTTTAAACAATTAAAACAGCTTGAAAAATTCATGTCTTATATTGAAAGAAATACAGAAGAAATATAAAGTGGTTTGGGGGTAGGAGAGTTTTTAGAAGACATGTAGCTTGTGATGCCATATTTATATTTTTAATTATCTGGATTTGCTTTTAATTGCAATGTTATTAATCATAATTTGGTTTTAATTAAAATTAATAGCTAGCAGAAAAGCAACTGACACTTTCTTAATGTTTAGAGCTATTTTGCAAGTGACATGCATCGCTCTAATAAGCTTTTAAAGTCATGTGCTTCCAGTGATATACAGACCATGAAATACTGCCACCAGAAAGCATTTTTCTTAAGCCCTCATGTCATCGAACTGTGTCAGAGTCAAAATTTGATGTACAACTGTTTACTTCTCTAAATCAAAAGCCCTTAAGTCAGCACAAAGACTTGGGTTGCCCAGCACAGAAACTGCAGCTGCCATTCCACAAACTGATTTTTCCCAGCAGATGGAGCTGATGTTCTACAGAAACATAAAATATCTTGGACAAAGTTTTTTGATGCTTCACTGTACTTTTATCCCAAATACTACTTTTATATTTTCTTGACAATTTTTCTGGGACAGTTGCAATTAGAAGATAGGGTTTTTTCCCCAAGCAACTATGTTTAATTTTTCTAGAGAGTTCTCCAGTGGTTTTATCTAGGTGGGGTTTCCCTTTGTATTTTCCAAGTGCTTGGAGCTGTACTGCAGGAGAAAGAAGAAAGCTGGACACTAATGTTTTAAAATGAGTGTATTTATTTGTAAGACAAGGTGAACTATTATCATAATTTATTACAAACCATGTTTTCCTTCAAGTTTTCTCGTCAAACTTACTTCTAGAATGGAACAAAAACTAAAGCACATGGCACCCAAATACTGTATCCAAACATACCTACAGTACTCAAATGTCTACAAGTTGTCAAATCACACTTTATTTTATAAAGTGAAATGATTGCTTTCCTTGGTTAATGAAGGTTATAGCTTCTAGATCAGACCGTAGGAATGAACTTGATCGTTCTTACAAAGTGTTTGAAGCATCACCAAAGGTGGGAACTGGTAGAAAGAGCAGCATAACAGGTGGAAGGAGCAGCACAACCAGAGCAGTGGTAAGAAAGCTGCGTGGAGGAGTGTTAGGGAGAAACCAGAAGTAAACACCTGAGTTTTGGGCTGTTGCTTCTACAATCTGCCAAAGGATGTTTTTGCGAGGGCCAAACTTAAGGCTGTTCGCTTACCCAAATTTCAATTCAGTATCCTTTTTTCTCCCAATTTTCTTCTGTAAGTGGCGATGACCAGACAGAATGCAAATAGAATGAATCACTTTGAAAACACTTGAAATATTTTTCATCATGCCCTTGACCCTTAAGGATACACAAAGTGAAGAGTACTCGTTCACACACTTCCACACATGCAGAGATGCTGTCCTGCTGCTGCCCTTTAAAGGACCATCTGTGGATGTTGTTCTGAGCTCCCTTCCGTGTTAAAGCTCAACTTCATTTGTTGTTGAAAGGACAGAGGAGGGTGGAGTACAGAGAAGCTTGTAATATAGGGATAAAAAGATTTCCAGCCAAGCCTTACAGCCATGACTGCTCTCTTTGAAGTGCTGCAGAAAGCGGAATTTGTGGTTCAGGGCCAGTCAAGGACATCCTGAAGACCAAAGCAAGTCGGATGAGAAGAGCTGAATAAGAAAATACCTGTTTACCCTGCCTCTCAAAAAAACTAAAATTAAACCCTGCCCCCCACTCAAAAAAGGAAAAAAATCAACCAAAACCAACCAACCAAACAGGGAAAAAAAAAAATCAAAACCCCACCACCAGAAAACCCCAACAAACCCCCAAAACTCCGTGCCACCAAACAAAATAGCAAAAAGACCTCAAAACAGCAACAACAAATCAGCCCACCCTCAAATAAAACAAAACACTAAAAATCCTTCAGGAAGTGAGAGATGGAAAAAAAGACTGCACTGTATTGTCTTCTAAACTGTAGATAATAGATGGATAGCCTTCCTTTCAGTCCAGTTTGTGTTTGGAAAATAAAATGCAACATATTCCGTAGAAATACACTTATGGATGGCTTATTCCCTACCCAGATGATTATTGAGAGATTGAATTTTGCATAGCAGTGACCTTTTCATTCTTTTCCTCCTCTTGACAGCTATTTTTCAGAGGCCATAATTTCATTATGTCCACATCAAATGTCCATGAGAGTTTGGACAATAACATGAACAATTAGATGACATGAAGACACTGCAAAAAAAAATAAGGCCTGCGGGGTTTTTTTCAGGTGTCTTTCCTTATAATGAAGGTTGTAATGAAAAAGAGGGATGAAAAGCATCTTCTCCAAGCCAGGTTACAAAGCTGTTTCCCAGCTTATCCCGCGACACTGCCCTAAACCAGGGCTCTTTTAAGGTGTGAAGTGATGTGTGAAGGCCTGATGTGTCACTGGTAGCCTGCATTAGGTGAAGGAGTTGAACCTCTCTTCCCTGGGATGAAGATTAGCCCCCAAATAGCAGGAACATCTGCCTTTTGATGTCTCAGCTTTTTTTAATTAAGTCTTGAATTGTGCAGGGAGGTGCAAATATTAAAGAGAAGCACATAGTTTTGAGTGCATGGCTTAAATTGACTTATAGATATATAGATATAATTTGTCTTAACAATTATATCTTTAGCTCCAGTTCCTGGCTATCTTGAAAACATTATTTTTTTTCTTCGTGGCATTTTTGCTGGTTGTGGTTTGCTAAGACTTGATGCATAAACACATCAGATTTAATTTCAATAAGACTCTTAGAGTATCCAATTTTCCATGCTGCTGTAATAAATTATAAAATATATGGGTGGTTTTTCTTTTTTTTCTATTTTTAAATCTAAGTTAAACTGTAGAAAATAGGTTTATTTGTATCTGTTCCTTTCTCTAAAAGATACCATGAAAATACAATGTTAATTCTAAAGCAGTTAAACAACAAATTAGCCCATCCCACTGAGCTGGACCAAACCTGGCGTTCGTGCCTGAGAACATTATATGTATAAACTAACAGCTTAAGAATTTGGCCCATCCTGTCTCTTCCCAAGCCATGCTGTGATTCATTATAATTTTATATCATTTTCTATTTTGATGCCAATGGGAGGCTACAGATTTTTACCCTCTTAAATAATCTTGTTACTGTGTGAGATACAAATATTACTTTGTTTCAAATGCGTGCTTAAAGGAGAAAATAATGTTTGTGCATCTCCCAGGTCCAGAGGTCCCTTGGGGTCCTCCTTAGGTAGAAGGAATGACTAGAAGTAAAAGAGAAAAGAAAATTCCTGATACCTGACTCAGTGATGAGATGTGCTGTTCAAACCCTGCACGAGTTTGGGAGGTGGCTGAATGTGGCATTCTGGGGAATGTCAGATATAAAAGAAATTGCTGATCAGTATCTGTGTGTTATCTGTTCTTGCACAGGACAGTGGGCAGGAAAAACGCTAGGCAAGGAACTGCCACAGATTTTCTGAATTAATCTTTGCGTGCTGCTCAGTCACTGTACCCAGTAAATCTTTGATGAAAAAGCTCATTTGTCTGCATGTCTGTATTGAAGGGGTTCTTTGGTGATTGGTTTCTTTCACTCTTAGCCTGTTTTTGATTTGATGGAGTTTCTTAAAGTGGGTTTGCCAGCCCTCTGCTAACTTCGGTAAATATCCTGTGATTTTATTTTCTCTGTTTTGTCAACATCCTTCTGTATTTGAAACCCTCAGAAGATAACATTTGAGTGTTTTCTTACAAGCAGCTGATGCAGTGCGGCCGTTGTTGTCATCTTAAGGATCTCTTTGAAATATCTTCTCAAGTTTGGTTCCATGAGAAGGTCCTCAGTTAGTGGAAGGCCTACCATGTTATCAGGACGTCACTAATTCCATCCTGACAGGGTAGTCTCCCGAGAACCAAAGTTTGTTGCCACGTGTGGGATTTGCCGGGTTGCCTGCAGGCAAACAACGGGCTCTGTTGGGATACCAGTCTGTGGTGTTCTAGTTGATGAGGGTTCTCTCTGTAATTTGCCCCTTCATCAGCCTTTTTGGTCTGCAAGCTTCCTCTGTAATGATTTTTAGATTTCAGATCATTAGTTATTTTTCTCCCCTTTTTTTCCCCTCTTATTTTTTCTGCTTGCAGATTTTATCAGCAATTATTTTTTTCTCCTGGTCATTGTTCAATAATGTCATGCTTAAGAAATAAACCCTGCTGGAATACATCAGAAACATATCTTCCCAATGACAATTTCCTGTTTATAACTGCATCTGGAGACTAATGTAACTAACTTAACTCATACTTTCTTTCTATTGCTTCACTTTCTTAAGTATAATGGCATACAAAATGCAGATGCTTTGTCAACTTGGACAGGCTGCTTTTTTTGTAAAATATTGATCATCATTAATTTCATCTCACTTGAATTCTCTAGTTCTTGAACTGGATTTCTGCTTTTTGAGAGTGGAGACGTGGTAGGGTCAGTTTGTTTACTCTTTTTTTAGAATTGGCACAGAACTACCTTCTGGAACTTCCTCAGTGTTGTAAGTCTTCTTGACTACTTGGAGCAAGCTTTGGCCAGCTGTTCTAAAACTCATGTTCTTAAACTTTTTCTTTAAAACTTCTTTTCTTTAAAAACTTTTTCATGTTGTAGCTGTTGTTTGAGCGTCTGAGATGATTGCCACTGGAAAATCAAGCGTTCCATCATCATTCTCAATACATAGCATGAGTTTAACACAGTAAAATCAAATATTATTTGTGCTTTCTTTTCACTTCTGCACAGAAGTACTCCTGCATGGCTTGTTTGCAAAGGGACATTTCCACAAGGTCAGGATTTGCTTAAGTTCCAGGCTGTTTCAAGTTGGGGCGTGCCCCAGGGTTATGTGTTCCATGGGTGTCTTTCCGGGCACCGTCGAGTACGTTGGGAATTGAGATGTCCAAACTGCCTGGGTGATCTGTGGATTTTGTAGTCATTCCATTGAACCTGGCAAAGTGCAGAGTACTGGGAAAAGGGATCACACGTGTCCTCAAAGTCCCATCCAATGAAGGGACATCAGGAAATTACAAATCAGGGAGAAAAGCTGGTGGAGTGAAGCTAATGAATAAATGCATGATCTGAAAATGATCTAAAGACACTTTAAGTTTTATATTCATCTTAGAAAAAAAAATCTATGCTAATAAAGTGATGATTGGACTTTTTTTTCCTATTTAAGAACAGACTTAAAAGGTTAAATTTGCAGTATAAAATTTAGGACAGATTATGTGGGGTTTAATGAGTGATTTTTATTAAAGAAAAAATACTTTTTCTCTGTAGTGAATTTGAATTGTCCTTTAAAGTCAAGAAGTGCTGTTCGCCAAAATGCTGCAAACCAGCAATTATGATTTTTAAAATTTTATTTTCTATAAAATGTCTTTAAAAAAAATTAAAATATACGTATGGAAGGGCACACCTTAATAAAAATACAGGGATTAATGTGTTTTAAAAGTGTGTAGCAAGACATGGACTTGAAGATAAATAGAAGAACGGGAAAAGGATGTGTTGTAAGAGGCATGTACATAATGCTGAAGAGGCAGAACTAGAAATTATATTTTCTTGACTTTCAACTAATTGGTTTTCACTAGTAAGTCATCCTGTACGAACTTTTATAAAATATTTAGCCAGTGACTGTAGCAGTCCTAGAGGTTGAAATGCAAAATGAGTGTTTAGATTTAAGAACTGGTTTTGAGAATGGCATAGAGTAGTTTAGATGGGGATAGTTGTTTGGGTTTTTTGGGGTGAGAGGGTGCTGTTTGTTTCACCAAGTATGTGATACGTATCAGCTATTGGGGTGCATTAATCAGTAATGAAGTGTCTGGGTAAGTCTTGTCACTGTGTGAAGTTAATAGGATTAATTATAAATTAATGCTTAGCTAGTAAATGTCCAATAAGTATGCCTTCAAAATGAGGAATGAAATTGGGAGTAAGGGAAAAACAGGTTCATTTTGTGCTTTTAGGGTGGTTCTCCAAACTAGTTAATAATTTGCCATGAATGAATCTGCCCATAAGCAAAATGAAATAAAAGAGATTGACAGTCATACTGTGTAAAGCAGTTGTGTTATGGGAAGATTTTCCAAGTACTAGTTGGAAAAGGATCAGAGCAAAAATCCAAACCCTGGACTATCACTTAAATGAATAATTTATTGTAATCAGAGTTTTTAAGGATTTGTGGGAGAGGTGTTATTTGGCTACAGCCAGGCACTTCGCAATCACAAAGCAATTCAGATCGTGTCTTTCAGGTCTAAGAGGACAGCACCCTTGATGACATCCTAGACTCTTGATAGCACTAAAAGCCATTGTCCATACTGGCTTCTGACACAGAGTATTTGGACTGATGGGGAATTATGTACTCAGTTTATTCTTGAATGGGAATGTTGAAGATAATGTGTTCAAACATAGAGCTCTGAAGCAGAGTCTCCAGCTCCTGGCCTTTAGTGGATCATCATCCTTATTTATGCATTTGAAAATTCCATTCCAGTCTGTCAAAGCCTCGAGAGGAAAAGCGCAACATTTTGCTCTGGTAACAGAGCGAAATACAGAGCAATCACGTATATTTGCTAAGAAAGGAACCCAAATTAAGGGCACTTCTTAACTGCCATGCAGGAGCAAATTTGAGATGCTGTGCTGATTTTATAGGCAATGTTCGTGAGAGAAAGAGAGAAAGGTAAGTCTGACAGCTAGAATAGGAGATGGAAAAGGATGGAAAATATATCGAATAGGATACATGACTCAACCCAGTCATATAAAGTGCTGTCTAGCCATCATCTGATGGGCTGCTGGCAGATAAATTCTGAGAATAAAATACATCAAGTACTTCTTAGGTGTTGACAACTGTAGTGCTTTCAAACTGGCCCTGTGTAAAACAATTGATGCCTTAAATGAACATCTGGAAGTACCCTCTATGCACGAGTACAGAAGTGAGTGTAGAAATAGTGGGGTGGGGAAAAGACACCCATGTTCCCTGCTCAACAACCAGACAGCTGCTAAACTGAGAGTGTTCATGTTTCTGCTGCTCTCATAGAAATCTCATGCAGAAGCTTCAATTAAGTGCACAAAAAGCAGATAAAAGTTTCAGGAGAACATGCTATGTAATTTTAAAATACTTCTTCCTGAATTTTAGGAACATTTTGGTAGTGTGCAGTTAGAAATGCTGGTCTGTGCCCAACTGAGGCTCTGGGAATAGTTGTTGTCCATAGGAAGCTTTTTGAAGAAGGAAGGAAACAACTTCAGGTGGAGGGAATTAAGAGAAAATGAGAATTAATAAAAACAAATAAATTTACTATTAATGTGATTGCTGTTGTGTTTTTCATGTTCCAGTTTGCAAGACATATCAAGAAATCTGAAGGCCAAAAGACGCCCAAAGTTGAGTTACAAATCTCAATCTATGGTGTAAAAATTCTAGATCCAAAAACAAAGGTAAGAACCTTACATGGGTTTTTTTCATGCTAAACTAAATATTTAAATAAATATTTGTTTCACTGGCTTTAATGTTTTTATTGTTTTGTATTTTTTAAAGTACTATAACAAAAGCCATTCTGTTGATGGAAAAAACCTTCTAAAATACCAATTTTTGTTACAACATATGGGTGGCATCTTCCCAGGAAGGTACCTGATAGTCCTGAAGGCACACTGTAGCTTATGTGATATTCTTTTTTTTTTAATCCTTTCCCAGTAGGACTTTTAAATTTCAAGGAAGATGAAAACAATGTGCTAAATAAATGTTAACACTGTGGATGATAAAAACCTTTCCGTTCATATGTTGAATATTGAATTTGAAAGAAGCTGTTGTTCCTGCTTCTTAATTGCGGAGTAATTGCTGCATTCAGGCAGTGGCACTGCCTTTTCTCAAATGGTAGCTGTAGTTCAAAGCAGAAGCTCCTTGCAGCCCCTTTTTCTTCAGACTCTTGACACAAGCAGAACTCAACAGTTCGGACGTAAGCAGAGGGGACAAGAAATACCCGTGTCAGCTTTAATTGGAGTCTTTGCATCTTCCTTATGCCATAGGGCAGACGGGTGCGCTAAACTCCGTATCCTGGCAGAAACTGTTTTAAAATAACAGTTTGAAATGCCAAAAGATCTTAGCCTTCCTGCAGAGATTAACAGAAAGCTGTGGGATATATGTTCCTGGAGGAGTAGGAACATTCTAATCTCTTAGCAATGTTGTTATTACAACTCAAGTAGTAATCAGCTGTGAGGAGTCTTTTTATCTCTCCCACTTAGTTTCTTGTAGCTGCATGTAAATTTGAATCAAGTTTTCCTTCTCTTTTGCACAGTTTATAAATGCTTTTGGAAATTCACTTCCATGTTATCAGCACTAATTAAAGTCTTTTTGCAGTGTGTTTTTGAAACAAAGCACTTGAGTATGTTACAGAGGAATATTGGTTTTTAGTCATGTAGTGACTATTAATTGCAGTAGGAACAAGAGGCCAGCTCTTATATCAGGACCTGATTCTATACTTGGCACTCAAAAAAAGGGTTATAGAAAAGAAGTTCTGTCCGTAAATGATATAAAATAGTTATATGGATCTGTAAATCTCATAGTGCCAGGGCAAGCACACGTTATTATTTCTGTGTGTTAAAGAGCTACTACAGGACAGAGATTTGGGACATGGGAGAAATAGAATACTCAGAACAGCTGTAAAGACTGAGAAAATGAACTCACTTGGGGCAAGGGGAAGAGATTGCCCATAGGGTGCATTTTTTGGATATGTGGTTGTGTGCAGAGAGGGCATGGCCTTGTTTCTGGGCTTACAGCAAGCTGGGAACCCCAGTGCTGCACAGAGGCTTTCTTTTTGTAATAGATAATAGTTCACATCTAAATGACATATTTTCCTTTAGAGCAAATACTGCTTTCCCATGTAATAAAGCCAAATAAAATAAAATACCAAGAAGAGACTTGTTGAAGAAAAACAACAAAAAAAATAGTTGAGATAGTTTATTTCAGTCTTGTCAAGCTCTCTCAGCTGAAGAACGTTGCCACTGCAACTTTTTAAATAGCTAGAACTTGTTTTTTAATGGGAAGTGAAATATAGTAGCAAAAACATACAAATAATAATGCTTAAAAGCTGTTTATGTGGCACCTCAAGTAAACAATTATTTGTATGTCAGATTTATTTCTCTTTATTTGGTTAGCAAAGTCATTTTATTTCTGTTTTCTATATTTAATGTGGCAGAGTAGGGGCTCATTTCAGTAAATCCATTTTAACAAACCTTGGGAGATGATGAAATTTAAAGATGTTGTGCACCTGGAAAAAGAACAGATTATTTTACATAATCAGGCCCTAAATATATTGCAGAGGGATGCAAGGCAACAGTAAAATCAGTTTTCTAGAACAGAAATTACTGTCCAAATACACACTTACAGATAAATGCTGTCCAAATAAAAACTTCCTGTTTACACTCAGAAAAAAACAGGAGTGTTTTTTTAGGAGATGAGTTAATTTCTGTTATACTTTAAGTTCATTTTTGCGTGCTCTCAAGTACAATAAGAGACATTCAAAAATGTTACTGCAGCTTGCCTGCTCTTATGAGGAAATCCAGAGCTTTCCTTTGTGCATCTTTATCCTAAGCGAGTGTAGTAATTTCTTTAAAATTATCCTTCTGTTTGTTTGCAGGAGGTCCAGCACAACTGTCAGCTCCACAGGATATCCTTTTGTGCTGATGACAAAACTGACAAGAGAATATTTACTTTCATATGCAAAGACTCAGAATCAAATAAGCACCTGTGCTATGTGTTTGACAGTGAAAAGTGTGTAAGTACACGGGACGCCCCGCAGGGCTCGAGGTCTGCCTCGAGGTGAAGAGGGAAGGGGTACTCGGAGGCACACAGCCTGCCTTTTAACCGGGACACAATTTGTCATGCCACGATGGTGTCTTGTGACTTAGATGCATTCAGTTAAGGAAGAGTCTCTTTCTTCAGTGATCCGAGGTGGTTTTCTGGGATAATTTCTCTACTGCCCAGCTCGATATCCTGGGGGAAGCACTGGCAATACTTTCGGGGAACAGACTCCATCCCACCAGGCCTGAGATGTTTGCACAGCTGTTTGCAGAGATTACTGTAACTCTGGGGCTGAGATACCCTTGCAGGCTCTTCTGCTGATGTGTCTGTCTCTGGTTTTTAGTGTTGGGATTTTTGTGTGTTGTTTGTTTTTTGGGTTTTTTTTATTATTTTATCGCACCAAGGTTCTCCCTTCTTTGTCCACCCCTTTCCCTGCCACATCTCTCAAGTTTAACACCACAAAGCATTCCCCAACAACTCATTGCACCAAGCACTGACACTCTGTGGTGTCTGAGACAGGACAGTTATTCCTTACCATATTTACTTTCTCTACCAAAGTTCTAAGCATGTGGTGCATCCATATGTTCACCTTTTACTGCTCCTGCTTTGGCATCGCTTTTTTCTGAAACCTTGGTCTCCTCCATCAGCTTCCTGTAGGCTTATTTTACCCCCATCATTTTTGAAACAGATATTCTGCATTGACTGTATAAACGCATCATAACATAGGATATAAATCAGCACAGAACTAGTAAATTATTATGTTTTGCACATACAAATGCATTTTCTGGGGATTTTTTTTTTCCCTGGATTTTTCTGGATTTATGTAGTTGGAAATAATTGTGCAGATAAATACTTATCTGCAGTATCTTGGGTGAGATTTTATAGTACTTGCAAAAATAAGTGTTGAAATCCAGATTTAAAATCAATAGAGGTCAAAACATCCATTAGCATGAAAACATTATTTCATTAAATCTAAAAGACTTTATTTAATGATTGAACAGGCTGTATTTGCTTCAGAAATCATCAGGAAAAGCCATTGTACAGCGTGGTATCTGTGTTTATGGAAATTAAAGACATAATTTATACTGTGCAGTCTCCCTTCTTTATCCAAAGTGCTTTTACATTCTTTCCCAGTGTTTTGCCCAAGTTATTTTGCTGAAGGGTGCCTGTCATGCTCCTTTGTAGTGTTGGCTTCATGGTGGATGGGGCAAAGCCTTTGGATATGATACATGGTGTAAAGTATTTTGTGATCCTCTGAAATGAAAGGAGCTCTAGCAAATATTCCTAATATACTAATTTCAGTCTTATGTTTTATGTAAAGGCGGAAGAGATAACTTTAACAATTGGTCAAGCATTTGACTTAGCTTACAGGAAATTTCTGGAATCCGGAGGAAAAGATGTTGAAACAAGGAAACAAATTGCAGGTTTACAGAAAAGAGTAAGTTCTGAATTATGTTGTTCTTTTTAAGGGATAAAAGTACTTGCTGCTGTATTTGTATTATCCACTTTTTATGAAAGCATAATTTCCAGCTTTATTCTCAGATTGCTAAGATTAAAAAAAAAAAGACTGAAAAAATGTTAAAAAGTATTTTATGTTTTGCTGTCTTTCAAGGACACTAAAAAGCAAGGTTGAACAATGGAGGATACTAAAATTTAATTGTTTTTTGTAGTCAGATAACAAGTTAAACGTTGATTCTGAATCACCAGATCTCTGATGAAAGTTATGCTCAGTGGATGCTGTTGTTGAAATCCATGACTATCTCAATAGCTGTTGAATAACCACTTGCTTTGTAGATTCAAGAATTAGAAACTGAAAATGCAGAACTGAAAAATAAAGTTCAAGATTTGGAAAACCAGTTAAGAATAACACAAGTACACGCGCCTCCAGTAAGTACCTAACATAACTCTTGTGTCTGAAGCCTCTCTGTGTTTATAATCACGTTATGATCACTATGAGCATCCCTGCTGTTCCCAGAGATTGCCTTTAACGTGCAGTGATCACATAACGAGGCTGCTGAAGTGCAGAGTTGAACTAACAGTGACACTGTGACAAGCCAGCAGAGGTGCAAATTGCGGTCTCTCCAGTTGTGGCTCTTTCATACCTTCTCATACCTATTTGTTGCTGCCTAGGGACAGTGAATGCTCACTTGAGCAGAGATCTGACCATGCCAGCTGAGGGTGAAAAACTATTCTGCACTGAAAGGATCTGGTTCCTAAATGCTGCCTGGGAGCTCCTCACAACTTTGCCACAAGCACATGGTCACCTAGGACTGACAATTGCTTGCCAAGGAGTCATTAGGTCTTGGGAGCTAGCTCTGGGTGGTGGGGAAAGAGGAGCAAGTGTGGGCTCCTCACTGGCAGTTCTGACTGCCTGCAGCTCCTGTAGATGCTCAGGACAGAAGCTTGTTTAAACTGCTGGCTGGCAGTCCTTACCCCTAGGCAGAACCTCCGGAAATGCGCATTGCTCTGCAGACTGGTCCCAATGACTCCCCTCTTCTTACAAGTGTGCTCCATCTGTACAGCTTTAGGCAGCTGTGAAAATAAATCAAATTTCTTAACGTATGTGTGGCAAAATCTTAGAAAAAGAGGAACTGCTTTTCAGCTGTGCATTTTGGACCACTTTGTTCCTGCCCTGAATGTTCAGCATTTCCCCTTAAATGGATGCTTGGAAATGCAGACAGTGTAAAAGCATGTTTGCAGGGGTGCTGAGAGCTTCTCAGTAGTGTCTGTACTCTCTTTATGTTGATTAGATGGTTGTTCCCATGAGGAACTGCCATTTCATTTTACTGAAATCTGCTTAGGGGAGAGAGGACTATAAATTATAAATATTGTGTAACTACCACAGTGAACATTGTAAATTATGAATGTCTTCTCGCTTATGAAGCACTCAGTGATAGGTAATCAATTTTAATGCTAGATTTAATATCAGGGTAGTCAATGCTTTCATCTTTTATTTTCCTCAATTGGGATGGCAGTTTGTTTTTATTTATGAATACAATAACTAAATGTATATTTGAATGAAAATAAACAGGCTCTTAAATCCATTGCAATCAATGATTTTCTTTCATTTAAATTAAAGAACTTTGTAACTTTATTAAGTAAAAAAAAATTAAAGAAAATTATTAATAATGCCCCAAAAATATCCTGTAGTTTGTGATTTATTGTGTCTTTTAAGACAATGATGTCGCATTGCTTATTAAAGAGTTAAGATCTAAATTTGTTAATTTGCCAGCCACTTGTAAACTCTCTCCCTAGATAGTGTCTTATTGTTAATTACTGTTGGTACAATGAATAAGCATATTGCTTAAATAGCACTTGTGCTGCAACAAAACTATAGAATATTGGTAATTATTAATATTAATTAATTCATTTCAATAATTACTGTCAGCTATTAATTTTCATTGTAATTTTATGGCTTTATTTGCTCCTTAATCTTTAAAATTAAACCTCCAAACATTTCCTGTCACAAATTATTTGAATTGCAGTGAGAGCCACCTAAGAGCCTGTTTAACATCTGCATCCATTCTGACATGAAAGATTTCTGTAGATGGATGAGTAATGGCACAGGATGCCCAGAGGCTGGAGCTCTCTGTACTCTTGGAGATGCTGAACCTTCCCTGAGCATGCTCCTCAGCAGCCTCAGCTAACTGGCTCCTGCTTCAAGCAGGAGCTTGGATTAAGCTCCTTTCCTTTTACAGGATTCTTCCATCACTTGTGCAGCCAAAAATTAAAACAAAACAAAATCAACAAAGCAACCAACCAAAACCAAGCACATTTTTAGGAAAATGTCTTTCTCAAATGCAGCCCCACAGCATTACCCACCAAGCACTATCAACTTTTGAACCTTACCAAGAGATAGCTTTCAGGCAGGTCCTTTCTAAACCAGATCTTGTGGAGATGGTGAATCAGAGCTCTCAAGTGTGCTGGTGTAAGAATAACTCCATGTCAATGGAACTATTAGGTTGAGAATGAATGGAGGAATGGACTGGTGAGGTTGTCAAGTGACTTCAGTGCAGAGAAAAAGAAGCATAAATATTTTTAGGGCAGTTTGAATCTGTTAAAAGGATTATCAGTCAACGTGCCTGGAATAGCAGTGAATGTGATGACACCTATCTCCTTTTTTACTACGTGAGCAACAAATATGTATGAAGGAACAAAATTACAAAAAATTCATAAGACAATTGATTGCCTTTACTGCAATTAATTTTTTTGCACTTTTCATTCAAATCAACTACAATTTCAAGTATGATTCTGCAAAGTCTCAATTCCTATTAGAAAAAAGAAGTGGTGCAAAAAATTTTCCCCCCTTATTTCTACATAATTTCTGTAATGAAAAAGGTCACTTTAGTTTTAAATGAAATAATTAGAGATTTTTACTGAATTTAAACTAAAAATATCTGTACTGCTGCTGCTCTGTCTTCAAAATTAAAGTAACAGATCTATATTGTGATCATTTTGTCAGAGTAAATTTTTCAGATGCGCTGATAGCATTTTCTGAAATAAAATAGCTTAAACGAAGCTGAATATCTAACATGGGCAATAATACCTTGTCTGAGCCCCTTTCTAAGCACCTTTGGGTGGATGGGGGAAAGCTTCCTTCCATGCAGGTAGTCTTGGTATTACATGCTGTGAATGTAAGATAATCATTCTTTTGTGATTTAAAACAGAATTATGAAACTATAAGTTTTAAGGTTTCTTGCGGTTTTCATATCACATTGTTGAATGATACAGAGATGCCAGTGCCATACAACAGCTTTCTGAAGCTTTTCTTAGACATAATAAACATTTTGATTTATTTATATTTTGTTAATCTTTTTGGCTGGAGCTCCTTATCTGGCACTCCAGCCCTTCTGCCTGCTGAGGCCTAGGGAAGGGATTTTTCGGTGGCCGATGCAAAGTTTATCACTTTGAACTGACCCTTGACAGCTACTGTGATAAAAGAACACATGCCTTTAACTGCCATCACAGAAGTTTGTAAAGAAACGTTCCGTTTCAGGAGCTGTTGTGGTGAATGAACCAACCAGGGGGCCCCAGAGCCCAGAAACAGAGGTTTGGTGGGCTGGTACCAAAGAGTAAAACCCCATTCTGTGAAGATGGCTTCTGCCTTTGAGTTCCTAGGATTCCTGAGGGGTGGTTCTGTCTACAGTTGACAGACACCCCTTGTGTCCCCTAAGGGAAGGTGTCCTGACCTGTCCCGCCTTTCTCCTCTTCCTATAGGTCCCTGCTATGCCATCCCACCCTCTTCCCTGTATCCCTTTAAAAAGTCCCTCAGTCTCTTGTCTTGTTCTCTTTGCTTCCAGTCCCCTTCGNGCTTCTACAACCTCGGAACCCCGGCCAAAGGGCCACCTCTGCTCATCTGTTTCTGGCCGCACCTGGGCTATCCACAAGCCCCAGGCACGCTGGGCTCCGTGCCCTCCACCGCCCGGGCTGGGAGGCTGGCAAGCGAGGCACCGAGGTGCCCCGGGGTGTTCTACCTCTGTGTGGGACACACCTGGACCAAGCTGCGGCCCCCCCAGCCCGGCCAGCATGCCGGCGTATTAATATAAGGAGCCAGCTACAGATGGTTAAAAGTTGCTTCTGTTTGTGCCTAAACAGTACCTTGGATTTTCACATCCTGGGCTTTCCTTCTGCTGTTTGGTTGTTTGCATGCTGTTTGGCTGTCTCGACGCGTGCAGTGCTGAAGTGGCCTCCCCGCCACACGGGTTGTTGACCGAGCCCTTGCCGCAGAGATGGGTGCCTGGCGCGGCGGCCCTTGGCAGTCAGCAGCTGGTGCCGGGATCAAACAGGGATCTCCTCGCCGGAGCCGGGGTGCTGCAAGGGCCCGTGCCCGAGTCACAGAGATGGGAACATTGACATCGCACTGCGCTGCAGTGCCCGTCCCGCGGCAGGGGACACGAAGCCGTGGGCTCTCAGCAGGCCCAGTGGCAGGCTGAAAATTGGGGGGACAGGGGTTTCCTTCCCCAGGAGACGAGACTTAGGAGCTTTTAGGATTTATTGCACCTGTAGTGTGACACAGTGTGTGACAGACAGCACGTGATGTCGCTGTCATGCTTCACATGTTAAAATACTGATGCAGGACAGAATGCCTTTCCCACCTGGCAGTAACTGGGAAGCCGTGGTATTTGCATGCAGTGCCAGTCTATCATTCCTTTATTCCTGCTTCTTCCTTCTCAGGTGCATTGATTTCTGTGTCTTTAGCCATCCAGACACATTAGCCTTCCCGTTAGTTTTTAATGAAATCAAGAAGAGAGAAAACACTTTGGGAAATTTGAAGTGCAGCAGATTTTTTTGTATTATATCACTGACCCTTGACATTGTTGTTTGTTTGTGTGGTTTGAGGTTGGTTTTATTTTATTTTTTAAAGCAAGCCAATTCTGCTTTTTCTGGCAACTCAGTCTTCTGATTCCCAGATCATTTTCCCACAAGCAGGACCAGATTACATTTGCTGTTCTTACTTCAGTATCAAAAGAAAATAGAATGTGAGAGCATCTTTAAACTGTGGATGGATAACTTAATATGTGTATGGTTTTAAACATCTGGTTCACTGCACATTTATAAAAAAACATTGTCTCAACATGTTTCAGTTCTAAGTAGATACATCCAGGCTGTCATTTAAAATAAACTTTTCTAACTTCCCGTTGTCACTGAAAATAGGCTCGTAGCTAAATATGAAATAAAGCCATTTGCTCAGGACCAAATGTAATACTATCAAGACTTAAAATTCACATCCTCTTCAAAATGTTTTTGAAACATTTTGTCTGTAGTTTCTCAAACTATAGACAAAATGCGATGTGCCAGGCTAGACTGCAACATGTGGCTTTGCTGACAGATTTACTTCTCTAAAAGGAGTTGGCCCTGTGCTCACATATTGAATTCTTGGATAGAAGTGCTGAACACTTTTTTTGCAAAACATAATTATAAAACACCTTAATTTGCTGATCCTTCACATCAAAATGTGTACAAATTGATGACTTATCCAAGAATCCATGCATGGTCCAACTAAGAGAAGAAAATGCAAGCAGTGAATTGTAAGCTCGAAGCATCACTTTAAGCACAGAATCAAAAATATTTTGAGTTGATTATTTCGTAAGAGAGAACGCTTTTCCAGCTGAAATAGCTGTTACAAATTGTTTTAATTAAGTACCTTTTTAGATAATTAATTGGAGTATTAGGGCATTTATTGTGCTCTATTTAAAAAATAAAAGCTAACTAGAAAAAAACACATGAAAATTCAAACCAGTCATAATTAAAAAATTTAGGGATGACTTTTGTCTCTCCAGTTTATGAGCAGTGTAAGTTAAAGGCTTGTTTGGGAAATGCAAACGGAAATTCAGTCTAAAATTGCTTTTCTGATGATTCTTGCTTGTATTGCAGGTTTTTTGCAGGCCAACCAAGGGTTTATTTGAGGACATATTTTACAATAATACTGACAGACTGAAATGACTGCAAAATACATGTGTGAATAATGCGATTACCTACCCTTTTCATTTTTGCAATGTATAAATGGGTGAAAAGCATTGACAGCAGTCAAGTTCTGCTTTTGAGGGATACAATTGCCATCAGAATTCTCTCCTTGCTTGGTTATTAGTATCACTATGAAAATTTTTCTGTAGCTGCTCTAAATCTAGCCATATGGCCAAATCAACATCAATCTAATTTAGGTGCTTTTTCTGTCAGTTCATAAACTCTATGGGAAAAATAAAATTTCTTTCTGAACCTATAAAAGAAGCCATTAAGGCAATGAGATCATAGTTGGAAATGAAAGAGAGAAAACTGGATTATATAATGAAATACTTTTACATAAAGTGTATTGTGAAAGTTAAACATCAAATTATCTATCTTCATGCTTTTTTCTCTCAGTATATTGTAACTAATTAGATTTACGTTTGCTCAGCACATTCAGTAAATAATAAACTGCTTAGTGATCTTTTTCTCTGCATTCGGGTCGATGGTTTTGAGTAGTCCTGCTAGAACTTTGCAAAGTTAGTCCCTCAGATGGCTGTGTTTGCCAATGTAGAAGTGTTATGCAACAGGAACTATCACTTTTTTTGGTGTCCTGAGGCTCTGTCGAGGACATGCAATCCCAAACTAAGCGTTTCCTTAGTTTGCCTTTCGAGCTGTGCTTCCATGTGCCATGGGAAATGTTGGCATGGGATGTTTCCTTTGTCTCACTCCTTTGCATGCACTGCTAAAGTGGCTGTGACTTGTGTATCTGTTGTTTACTTTTCATCTGTTTTAGTGGCTTGGCAATGCTTTAATCGCTGGTCTTTTTCGCATTTGGTCTTGATTATGTGGGGACAGTTGGATTCTCATCTGGTTGTTTGCCTGTGGGGACAATGCTCCGGTTTGTGTCCCAGGAAGGCTTTGGATGCTGCTGCTGTGCTTAAGTGCAGCCTCCAGAGCTCGGTGCAGCCCTGGCAGAGCGCGTTCACATCGTGTCTTGTTTGCTGCTCTTTCCATTGCCAGTGCTGCCCAAAGCTGCCAGGGCTCCCTGAAAACACTGAAATGTGGGAGAAGCAGAACTGAAAGGCAGCAGGAAGAGGTGTTGGGAGAAGCAGCCCCAGATGGGGCGGTGTTCTTCCGTGCCCCATAAGTATTACCAAAGAAGCAATGTGGGATACATACTCCTGCATGGAGGCGGTGCAAAACCCCTCCAGTTTTAAGCAGAGCATTAAAGATACTTATTGAACAGACTTTTTCTCCAAGGTTTTGTTGTGATCTAGAAGCATAGACCACCTGCACCAGTTACCCTCATTGGAAAGCTTTACCACACTCACAGGAAAACCCCAAGATAGATACTGGATCTGTATGCAGATTTCAAAAACCATTTTGGAATGTGTTCATGCACATCACTTGATTCCTTTTTCTGCCATGATTGCCAAGTGGGAAAAGGCACATGTTTTTTCTTTGCCTATCTTCAGCTTTTTAAGATTTATAATATTTTGTGTTCGGTTGTTTGAGCACTTCTTCATGAGGGTATAAATCTGTTACATTTGTGATGTTAAAGAAAATGAATTTGAAATTGCCCATGACATATTTCATGCCACTGAAAAAGCACTAAATGAACTGAAGATGTAGCAGTTAATTAATAAAACTGCTAATGCTTATACAGTATTTTATGAATTAATAAGTTATAGATTAGTGAGTTTTCTTAGTAGTCCCAAATCTCAGGAAATGAGCAGGTTCTTAACTAAATGCGTAATTTTCAATTCAAGGTCACTCACCATTCCCTGGAACATCACTGCAGTTACCCGCTCTGGTGGTTCTGTGTATTACCAATATGAATGTTCTAAGGAACAAAACCATTTTCTAATTTACTCTAATTCACACTTAGGTGATTGCCATGTGGATATGACACAGATTGCAATCAATGTCCAGAGGCACCTTGTAAAAAGAACCAATTTTGAAGTGATTTCCCGATTATTAAAATCTCAATCACATTACATTTTCTAGTATGGTGCAGCCCAGCAGTGCATCTTCAGCACCATTCTCAGTAGAATGAGTCAAAAATAAATCCTTTGCTGGCACATGGTTATATCTAACCTTAAAGGAGAACAAGTCCACTGAACTAGTGTGATAATTTCATGAAGTATAATTTCTTGTTGTTTTCTCGTGTTAATGAAATGAGGCCCAAATTGGAACATACTCTATCAGTGCCACTATTACTACAAGAGTTGCATGATGGGAACCTCAGACTAAACCCAATTGCCATATAAAATGACAATTTAATTAATTTTACTTTATTTTCTTCCTTTATGATTCGGTGTAAGAGTATTAATTTTCAGAAGCTACACCCTTTTTTAGTTGTATTCTTTAGACTAAGAGTCTCTTCCTTTCTCCCCTTGCACTTTGTGCATCTGGTGATATTCCCTGTTTTCCATTGTTGAATAAGCTTTACTGCTGGTGCTGTGGTGTCTGTGGGCTGCTTGGAGCCAGAGCAGAAAGTCCATCAGCCTTGCAGGTCTGTCTGGGCCATGGGATGAGACACAGAGCAGCACTCCCAGCACCTGATGGGTTCTATGCTGCTCTGCAGATGAAGAATTCCTGGGGAAAATTCACTTCCGGAGCAGGCGCATTCCCAAAACTGTCGTAGGAAGCTCGACACCCCGTGTGGTGTGTGATGAGACCTGTGACTGCCCCATGTTCAGGACCCAGATGACACCAGTGGTGTACATTCTGGCTTTGTGTAGAATTTTTCCATTGTCTGGATTTGATGTATGTTCATCATCCTCATAGCTTTGCTGCTTGGTGTCCTATGAGCATTTTGCTGCTTTCTGTGTGACTTTTCATGTGACATCCATGCCTTCATATGAAAACTACTTATCCTGTGCTGTTTGGTGTTTCAGGGGAGTGTTTGGCTTTCTCAATTACACTGTAATTAGTCTCTGAGCGTTGATTATTACGAGAGCTGTTTTTTCCCACAGTTATGTAGAGCAGCAAGGACTTCACGGCAGTAACACACAGTAGCACTGCAACTCTTCTACCTGTAGTCTGGTGATACTCTTGAAATAATGATCAAAATTCCATCCTGTAGGTTTTTTGATTTCTTTTATATTGATTACCATTCCAAACCTCCATTTCACAATTCCAGTATGGAAATTTTTGAAGTTGGGATGAGAACAATTTTTTTTTTTTTTTTTAATGCTGAGTTGCAAGTTTTGAGTAGGGAATTTTGTGGGTTGTTTTGGTATTCTCAAGTATGGCATTGTTACTACATTTAGTCACCTGTACTCCTAGCCTGGTTAATCTGTAAAGAAAGTCGCTGAGACTCATTTTAAAGGATATGAAATGTTTTGTTTTCTACATAACACTGAAAAAAATGGTTTAAAATAAGTAATTGAGTTCTACTCTAGTGAGTTATGCAAACTTCTAATGAAATAATCGTGACATATCCATTGCGTAACACTACGAAGGGAGCAAAAGGAGGCTTCAGAATTTTTGCTTCACTCATCTGCCACTGCCTCAGCCTGGGCCAGTCACAGGGAGTTTAGGCAAGACACCTCCAGCCCCGGTGCCATTCCTGCCTCCTCCATGTGGGACTCTTGGCTGTGGCCAAGAACTTCCTGCACACGTGTCCAATCCCTTCTGTTAAGATCCAAAGATTATTCTGTCCTCTAAAAATTTTAGTTCAATAATGAGCTGTTCTTTCAGCATTGGTGGGATATAAGTGGTAGGTTTTTTCTCAATCAGTTAGAGAAAATTCTGACCTCTGCACTAACCAGCATAGTAACTCTTCTCCCCACATTTATGCCTACCTGCTAATTTCCAAGTGCAGATGTGAGAGATTGCTGATACCTTGTTGGATTTAGACATTTCTTAGCATCACACACACACACACAAACACTCCCTATGGGAAAGATGCCTGACTTCATTTTATTTGGTGTAATGATCAAGGAGCAAGTTGTCTTTGTTCCAGCTGGTACTGGGTTACCTCTTAATGTGGCATATTCTTATATTTTGTTTTGATGTATTTTCAAGTTCTGTATCTTGTGACTGTAGCACTGAACAGCAAGTTGCTGACAAGCTTTTTTGATATATGAAATGTGTTTCTTTTTTAGTTCTTTCCCTGACGTTACCACGTTCTGTTCCTCAGAATGTTTTCTCTTTCTGTGATTCCTTTTCAGCTGCTGCACATAAAGTGTGATAATGATGAACATATGTTTCAAAGACCCTCTACTTTTTTCTGGTGTAACAATGAGGATTCACCTCCTTGTTTAGATATCTCTTCCATTACGCTTACTCCTAGGAGTTCTCCTGACTCTAGACTACCACCTGGATTGTTAATACCACCACCTTCAAAAAGTGGTCTTCCAAAGCCTGCCAGTGAATACAGCTGCCCAAGACCTCGTGTAATCTTGCTGTGCAAAAGCTTTTTCAGTTTTGTTTTTTTTTTTTTTAATTTTTGGCTTTCTTTTGTTCTCTGTTGTGTATTAACTTGTATTAAAAATGTGCATTTTGTACAGTCGATAAAGGATAGGGCAGATGAATCTTAGGTTCTCTAAGGGTACTCAAAATACGGAATTTGTGAAGAATTACTCTTATTTCTACAGAGCTTTCTCTCTCTCGTCCCCAAAACAGAAATTCTTATTTTTCTAACATGTTTAAATTATCCTGTTAATTAATGATCTCTATGTTATCTGTCAACCTTTCGTTAATTTTTTTTTAAATGAAGAATAGTGACTCAAAACAATTCTAAAAGTCCAACTTCAAGGGCTTCTCCTCCCATGAATTAATAGAAAAGCAATCAGCCATTAAAAAACTTTTAGAATAGTTTATAAAAACTGTGCAAAATGAGGGTTGAAAATTATTCTCAAATATGAAATGGGCATATTGCCTGCTTTTTCATATTAATTTGCTTATACTCTCAACTTTTCTTCCATTTGCAAGTAATATTTGGCTTTATTTGGCGACCATCCTGGCTTTCTGCATGTTTTTACTAAATAAAAATGCTTCTTGTGCTCAAATGTATTCAAAATATACATTCCTTAATTAACTTACAGTTTTAATTAAGCTGTATCAGTAGAATCAAAATGGCCAGTAAGTGACTTCAACCAAATGGAATATAACTGGGAAATGAGCCTGAAGTTTGGGTTTGCTTTTTTTTCCTAAAAGGCACATTTATAACTAAATGTGAGTGCTGTTTATCTGTCTTCTAGATAGTCATAAACATTTAGCAAATAATAAGACTCTCGGTTAGCACATATGATCTCCAAGACATTCTAGGGTTAGCCATGGGTGTTGATGGAAATGTAGGTTGATATATTATTTATGCCCAAAGCCTGATCCCACCGTCCTGATGCTGGCAAAAGCCTGTTTACAGTCAGAGCGAGGTTTGGATGAAGGAAGGGATGTGCTTTTTTATTATGTTTATTTTGGGTCCAGCACATCCATTGCCCTGCTTTGAGTTGGAGCAGATGACATCCCAGCAGTCTGCTGGACTCAGATTATCCTGGTTCTCTGCAGGGGTTAATGCAAGGTCCATGGACACAAACAGGAACCTGTGGTGTCTAAACTCAGCACTGAAATCTTTTCACAACACGTGATCTTTGAAATGCCAATGGTAACTCATGTTGAGGCCAGTAAGAGTTCTGGACGTGTTAAAATCTTGATATTTTATGAAGTTAATTCACCTTTGGTCATGCTTGGGAATAGCAATGACTGAGAGAAATTTTTTAAGAAAGGCAAAAAAATAAAAGCATGTTAAATGTAGATTTTTTTTTTTTTTGCTATGCTTCTGTATATCTGGGAAGAAAAACCCGAGGTTCTTTTAGATATTGAACAGTTGTAGAGCCCTCTTAATCTGATTTTGAAATATGAATCCAAATTTAAAATATGAATTCAAAACTCCTAAGAATCACAGAATCTCCAAGAAACAGAAAATGTAGGACTTAAGAGCTCAGTGTTTGTTTCCTCTTTAAGCAGTGCATGAAGAGGAAGGCTATGCACCCACCTTGCTTCTCAGCAGCCGCTGCAGAGAACCTCCAGAGAGAAGCAGGGTGGTTCAGGGCTGCCTGTAGGCTCGGCTCAGAAATCTGTGACGTGTGCTGCCCCAGGGCAGCTGCAGTGCTGCAGCACAGGCGCTGAGGAAAGCAGCATTCCAAAATAAGGCTTTATCCATGGGACTCTCATGGACAAGCAGTGCTAAGGACTACCTGCTTGCCATTGTCATATTTGTGTATTCCGAATAAAAGGATCCATGTGACTAATTTAACTGTGCTTCAAAATTTCCGTGTGCGTAGTTTGGGCAAACCGGATCTTGTTTCAAAGCTGCAGGCTTTCGCTGTGCCTGGCTGGCCTTTCTACTACACACAGAGGGTGGGGGTTTCTGTATTGTCTCAGCAATAACATGAACATGCAGACTAGCTTTGCCTTCAGCTTGTCAGTCTCAATTTTTAATCTATTTCATCCTCTGTCTTTAGTGTTCAGTGTATTTTGACTTGACTGTGCCTCTCTTGTGCCCTGAAGCAGCGGACTGGTGGCAGGAGGAACAAATCATTCAAAACCAAATTTGACTGTAGAACTATAGTAATGGGTGTGTTTGGGGATTCTTGCTTGTCCAGTATTTTTTTGAACGCTTCCAAATTCCTGGGCCTTTTGAATGAGATCTCTTCAGTTTTACCTTCAAGGACAAGTTTATTTTGGATATTAATATTCAGTATATCACGTCTAGATTCTTACTTATGGAAAAACTAGTTTAAAGCTTTGATCATACAAGTTTCTCTAGGGTGCCAAATAAGAGATCATGTAAAGAAGAATTAGTAAACCAAAAATACCAGGATTGTATCTTTTAACTTGGTTCTGTGCTCTCCAGAGCAGAGCACATTGTTTTTGCCATATTACCTCGAGTGGGGCTTGTGAAGGTTTCTGTGCTCGTCTGTTTACAAGAGAGAACTGCTTGTCACAGCTTTGTCAGGTGTAACTGTGATACATTTTCGACTGAAAATGGAAAAAGTACAATGCTGCTTTTGTACTGGGGAGTGTTAGCATGTGTCAGAGTCTGTACTGCAAATGCCATTTGCTTGGTGTCAGGAGCTGGGGTTTGCATGCTGATGGTTGTTTTTAACTTTTTTTCAAAATGTGACTCTTATCTGCATGCTGAAGAATTCAGTATTGTGATTTTTTCATGTGAAACATTGCCCTAATATTTATTGTCCTTATTGTAGGCAGGCAGTGTGACACCTAAATCACCCTCCACTGACATCTTTGATATGGTTCCCTTTTCTCCCATATCCCCTCAGTCATCAACACCTACTCGCAATGGTACACAGCCTCCTCCAGTACCCAGTAGATCTACAGAGATCAGTAAGTTTTGTAACAACTGACCTACTTTTTGTTTACATTATATTTTTTAATAAAGCATCTTTAAAGTTTTACGTACGTTTTGCATGAAAAGCCAAATACAGTTTTTGTAATCGCATTCAGTAATGCCGCTTCATCTTTATGCCATCTTCCCAAAGTCCTTGATGTTGCTGCCAAGTTGCATTATAAAGAAACTTGCTGTGAAACTATGACATATACACTTGGATGGAGTTGGGTTGGGGATTTTAACTTGGCTTTTCTTTTACAGTCTCTTTTCTGTACTTCAAGGAATGCTTGTACTTCCTGTTAGTTCTTTCCTTGTCAAGCCACAGTTCTAGCACCTAGAGCCTGCATTTCTGGGGAAGGCAGCAGGTGGAGTAAGTATGGTGATGGTGATGCTCAAGGGAGCGCAGAAGAAACCCCTCGAGAAGGACAGAGGCTCGGAACACTGTTTTCAATACTGCTTTTCATATCGTGCACAGCTTTGTTTAGCTGTGCTTCATGAACCTCTCCAGATCTGTCAGCCACTCCTAAAAGGTCTTCAAAAGGTTATTAACAATAGCAATTTTATTTTGTAAAGGCTTGAAAGCATCTGGGGTAAGGTTCTTGACTTCACTGGAAATCTTTTTGGAGTCCAGAAAGTCTTTTTAAAAGCTTTGGAAATCCCTTGAGGGAGAGGAGAGTGGAGCATGCACAAGTGATGTTAGAGATTGTGGAAATACCAGTCTGTGTTTGTATCTTCTGTTCCTGATGCCTATTTTAGGGTGGATAAGGAACATTAATGTTACTGCCTGCCACCAAATGGAACACATTTGAGGAGATTGTGCCCTGTTTTGGGGCACACCTCTAGGATGTAGAAATTGCAGCTGTGAATGGCAGCTATGCACAAAAACAAAAATGCATTTTAAAACTTTGGTCAGTAAATGTCTTCCCTCAAGCCCATATCTGATGCACTGTTTGGTTCCATTGCTCAGAATGTCTGTCTCCTTCTAAAGAGAAAGTACATGTTGAGGTTCTTAATTCAATAAAGAACCCTATTCTTTTTAAAGAGAATATTTTAAAATTATTAATGACTTTCTGCGGGATTCTCAGAAGGTATACTAACATAATTTGACTTCTATCAAGTATAGTTAATATTAACTATTTTCATATAGTTTGAAAGAATATTAAAATATTCTAATAGAAGATTAGAATAGAACTGCTCTATTGAGAGAATTTTATGACTTTGTAATAAATAATTGAAAGATTGCTTCTCTGAAACTACAGGCAATGCCATAAAATATCTCTAAATGTGCATATCCAACTTCAAGAATGGTAACTTAGCTTGAATTGAATTACAGGTCAGGATTTTCTTTTTTTACCTATTGTCCTACCTCAGTTCCATTGAAATTGTGGCTATAAATATTGTGGGAGTCAGCACTCCATCCTGAGGGATCTTGGAAAGTCCAACTATAAAGGGCTTGCAATTGCTAAGGCAGTGGGGTTTGTAATATAAAAGAAAAGTTGCTAATTAACAGTGATATGTGTTGTTTAAAGTAGTTGCTGTTTCTGCACTTCACTGATTTGCCTTCAATTGAGGTGATGTAGTTCAGATGCCACTTCAGGGAGAGATTGCAAAGCCCATCATGGTCTTTATACTTTTGATCCCTGCTCTTTCAGTCTGTGTCTTGGTACTTTCTGTGTTGAAAATTACTGTGCTCATTAGCTATTAACGCTTTTTGGCTTATTTTGGAGTGTCTTCGGAACAGGAGTTTGATTTTATAATCAAACAAGGGCTTTACTGTCCCAGATGAGAAAGTTCATCTCCCAGAAGCTCGTTCAGGCTGTGCAATGTTACATTCCTATAACAATCTGCAATAATGCATTGCTTTGTGGTGTCACTGCTGCCAGTACCAGCAAGCTGGCATTTCTTTCTCCAGTACAAGTCAGAGGGCCAGCAACCAAGAGCAGCCAAAGTTTGGAGTCTCCATTTTCTGAGACCATCTTTTCCTGTTCCTATCTCTACTTTCTTTGTCACTGCACTCAAGCAGGGTTGGTTTGGTGAAATTACAGGGTGATTTTGTGGGATTTCATGATTTTGTAGCTTTCACATTTATCATATTCAGTAGTAAAGAAGGAGAAAGATAAGGGTGTGCCACCTATTTGTTATTGTCACCTCATTTATTCCTTTTGCCTAAGTGGGGCTCATCTGCTTGTTACCCAGGGAGGGCACTTGTGCTGCTCCAGCAAAATGTCCTTTTAAAAGCCAAAGTTCATCTTACTCATCCACTGGCCAGTTTGAGAAACCAGCCAAAAATAACAGTGCCCTGGAAAGGCATGGACAATTGCAGGAAACCTGCAACAATACCAAGCACTTTACATTCCTGCAAGCCAAGAGTTCCATAGGTAATAACTGGCACCAGGATGACACTTGAGCATCCCATAAAGAGAAGTGCCTGGAGTTTGAATTTTGCTTACCAGTTCTTCCTTTGGTAATTTCCCAGAAAAAAAAAAAAAAGTGGGGTGATAAATGGTACCTCTGTTTTTGCCAAGCTCACAGCATGCAGTTTAAGAAACCCAGCCTTTTAATATTAGAGTAGAGCAACAGTGACCTTTTTTTGGAAAGACAGCTATTTCCAAGGCATTTAAGCTTTAAAAAATTAATTAATTCTTGAGATTTTGAATTCATATTCAGCAGTGTTCCAACAGTTCCAACTCAGTAAATGTCTGCCCACTACTGGCTGTATCAGATGGTGTTTACCTATTTAAAGGAGAAAGTGGCATAATTTTTGTACAGGAGGTTGCAGATTGGACAAATGCACGCTGATTCTTTAGGTAATAATTGCAAAATAGTGAAATGCAACTGAAAATGTGATGCTGGAGACCATGCTGCTTCTTCCTCACAGAGTAAGGGGTTGTAAATGTTTGTGTAAGTTATTTGAATGGGCAGAATTCATTTATTAATTTTATTTCATTAAAGGAGGAATAAACTTATGTGTTTCTTGTTGGCACAGCATTATTTTCATATCACAGAAAAGAACTGGAGAGGATTACTCTCTACTGAGTTGTTCAATATTTATTTCACACAAATGCATCATGAACAATCCAAGGTCACAACTGGCAGATGTAGAAATCTGCTCCAAGATGCTCTTTTTCTGCAGATATTTAAGAGTATTTTGTCAGAATAATGGCTGTAATAATTTCCAAAAAAAAAAAAATATGGAGTAGCCTGCAGCTGAAGGAAAGGCTTTCTGGATTTCCCTCCGTTTATTCCAAATATTTCTTTGGGTGCTTGTCTCTCAGCATGATTCATTTTTGTCATCACAGCTGCTCTAGTGCATCTGGGGAAAGCATATATCAGCATAGCTGTGTGCCTGAATGATAGCTAAGGTAGAGATTGGGATGTCAAGTGCAGCAGAAAAGCCAAATATTTGTATTTTTGCTTAGTAATTGCTAATTTTGAATTTATTATAGAGCGCAGGTTGCTATTCTCCAGTATTATGTGTTTGTTCTCCTGAATGTCAGGTCCCAGAATTTATTACTTGTTCATGTTATCCTGTGGTTTGAGCTGAGGATCTAAAATATCAACATTTCATGGCTTTTGAATTTGTGGGTCAATTTTGCAGCCTGTGAATTTATTTCTATCCAGAAAGGAATGAGAAAGGGAAAGGAAATTATTTGTACTGTTTGAAAGGATCATTTCAAAGGCTTCCTGGTTGCTGTTTATTGGAGAAAGAAATGCCTGTCTATACTACAGTAACCTGGGGGAGTGTGCCAGGCAAGATATTCTTGTCATTGTTAATTTTCATGCAAATACTCTGGCCTGAAATAAAAAGCTACCAATTTATCCCATCTGTGCTAAAAAGGAGCCCCCACCCTCCCATCGTGAGTGGAGGGACCAGTGGCAGATAAGCTTATGGATATCCCTTGCAATAGTGCAGCTCTGCTGGGATTAGATCTTCTTATTTCTCCATTTTTACACGTGTTCTTCAGCTTTTGTTCCCAAGGCAAATACTGACAGTGCTATTGAAAATATTCCGCTTTGTCCCTCCCTGACTCTTAGCAGTGCAGTCTCTCTTACAGCACACCAACTTTACATGCAGAAAAGCAGTTGATCTGTGGACTTGTTCAGCTGAAATGGAGAGCAAGTTATGATAGAGATGGTTCCCCAGGTAATAGCTTTCCACAGAAACCCACCTAGATAATACTTCTTTATTTTGAATTTGATTCTGTGCAGGGTTTATTAGGCTCTGTCACTTGGAATAAGTCACACTGTGGTTGATTTTAAATTCTGCCTTGTATAAAGTATAAATTCAGAAATCTTTCACATTAAAGGAAGGAGTGACATTAAAGGAGCTAAAACTTCTGCTGTTCTCCTGCTAATGAGCTCAAAAGTGCTTTCATTAATAACAGCCTAATAATAAGGCATGAATAATATCCATAATAGTGTACAAAATACTTTCTTTTAGAAATAGTCATAAGTCATAATTCAGTACAAATTAAATGCAGGAGTTTTGTCCTTCACTATGTTTTCCTAAATACATTCATACAATGTTTGCTAAGCCTTGGTGCTGGAACTGTCTGCTTTCAATTGTCTGACTACAGAGAAAGCTGTCAGCTCCTTTTAAAGGTAAAAAGAAAGAAAATGGACCTACATAATGAACAAATAGACTGTTGAGGGTTATGAAGTATAATAACTTTTTTGCCCAGTAGAGGTTAGATTGCAAGTCAAAGCAGCTACACATCTGAAGGTTATTTGCTAGGAGCATCAGAGCATTTCAGGACACTGGTTATACTGGAGCAGACCCATTTTGGCTGTGAAAGAGGCAAAGGAGGAGGGAGAACCTAATTTTTACATTAGATTATCCGAGTTAAAGTCTCTTTTGTACACAGGTGGTCTGCCTTTGCCAGGAAACACTGGATTTCTTCTTGACTCAAGTGGACTCTTGGAATAAGGCTCTCTGATCTGGGCCATCTCCTGGTCCCATGTGACAGTTCATAGCTGTTTAGCCACAGTTTTTGAAATATGTAATCAATCAATTTCCTGCTCAAGTTTCTGTACTTTATGATGGGAATTCTGTACTTTATTGTGGGAACAGATGACGGTCGTTGCCAGTTGTTTAAAACGCCTGGTGTGCAGCCTGATAGCACCTAATTGATACAGGCAAAGCCCTGGCAGACTGATACGCACAATAAACACTGAAGAGCCTAGACAACACCAGTGTAAAATTCTGCCTCTAAGGATGCCAAAATAAAGCCATCTGTGCAGCTGTAGGCACGAGCTGCACCACTGGTAACGTGACTCGGAACACTGCAACGGGGAGCTGGGTCCAGCAGTTAATTGTCACGCAGACCTTGGGTGTTAAGGGTGAATTTTGTGCTTAACTGTCCAATCACTTCAGAGTTGCTATCACCCCCCTTACTGTCATGGTCTAAAACTAAAATTAGTTTGAGGCAGGTAGAATACTTTTCAGGTTTATTGCTAGGCAGCCATGAAAGTTAGGAGAGAGGACATCTCCCAGTGGTTCTGCTTTTCCCTCCACCAATGACAAGGCTGTAGCAACTTGGTTGTGTAAATTCTGCAACCAGTGGGGTTGGGTTGGGTTAGCAAAATTATTCTTTTAACTGCTTTAGTTTAATCCAATGTGAGATGGGAAAAGTGTATTGAGATGGAACCTTTACATGTAGGAAAGGAAAATCTGTTACTAAGAAGGAAGAAAAACTACCCAAAACCTGAAAACAAAAAAAAATATTTGAGCAGGCAGATATGAAGATCTATACTGGTCTAATATGAAAAAAGAACTCAATTGTATTGGAGGTGTTTCTTCTTGCCCAGATGAAAAAAAAGAAACACCCCTCTCCCTTTGACCACTGGAATGCAAACTGCAGTTAAGAAAAAGTGAGAAACTTTTGGTATCGAGAGAGGGAAATTTGCAATCATTCTGTTTATGCACTCAAATTTAGTGGAATTTTAGAGTAAGTGACAATTCATGGTCTGTTGTGGTTTTTTTTTTAATTTTTTATTTTTCTTTCTTGATGTGACCTTATCCAAGATTTTAAAACTCTGACAATTTTTAGTTTTAGTTACTGCCAACTGTAATTCAGGAACTGTATCAAACAAAGGCCTTTCATTGCCTGAGTGAGAGTAGCTGCTTGTCTCACAAAAACGTCCTTAACCTGAGGAGTGGCAGACCGGGGAAACAGAGGTTAGTTGGTTGGTAATTTGTTGTTGACATAATGTAGAGATGAAATTTGGCAACTCATGTCCAGTTGTTTCCTCTTCGTGTTTGAAAATCCTTATACACACAGACTCTAGAGCACACGTCAGTAGATGATGCCTTCCTCAAATGGCAGCAACTTCTCATCGTATCTCTAGAAGGCACAAGCATTAAAGGAACCTAAAGAGAGGCTTAAACAGAAGTTTGGTGTTGTTCTTGGAAAAGATATTTGAGTATTAAAGTTTGGAAAACTGCCCAAGACTTGGCTTTCAAACTGGGTTGTTAAAAGTTGTGTTTAATGAGTGGCATGTCTGGTGGGGCTGTCACTCAGCTCAGAAGGAGATGATGTAAGGTGGCTTTTTCAGAGCACTGTTGTCATAGCCTATACCTGTTCTCCCAGTGACTCACCTTTCTGTTGTTCCAGAGAGAGACCTTTTTGGAGCAGAACCTTTTGACCCTTTTAGCTGTGGAGCAGGAGATTTCCCTCCAGACATTCAGTCCAAACTAGATGAGATGCAGGTAACTACTGACTTAACGTGGTTTTGGATGGCTGTGTGCCTGTTCTTGAAATACATGCTTACTGTGTTCTGAAAATGTGTTCCACAATGCACACACTAATGCATAGCCAAACTCCTATTTCTGACCATTCCTTTTGTAAGTTTACCTCCTGGTCTTTGAGCTGGAGTTTGAGTTTATCTCAAGAGCCCTACCTGGTACCAATACAGCCGGCTACGCTAATGAAGGGTTTCTCAGCAGTGTAACCAAAATGGTTTGGGAACCATTCCCTGGGAAGGGACTGAGAGAGCTGAAAAAGAGAGCTGAGCCACAAGTCCTCGAGATCCCCTGATCTTGCTCCTCTTCAGCTGCAGCAATCTCCACCATGCCAATGTACCCTCCTCTTTCCCTCAGTGGCATCACTTTGGTTTCTCACAACATTGGGCAGACTTAGGTGCTTACGGGGCCGTGGCAATTTTCTGCTGTCTTTAAAAACAGCTCTGTGGCACCCTGGGGCAATTAAACTCTTGAGAATTGATTCAAGAATTCTGGACTGTTGTATTTTTATAAGAAAATGTTTGTTGATTCTGAAACACTCAACAGTAGCCATTCCATTATTGACCCAATTGTGAAACAATTCTAGGAGAAAGTCCTCAAGTTTTGGAAAAAATGATGCTCTGCAGTCAGACTTCCAAAACTTCTAGTTCCTTGCCAGATTGCTTATCTATATTCTTTTTTAAGCAGCCTGCCAGCAAAAGAAAAGGCTGAAGATAATGGAAACTTGAATTTCTAGGATCTGGCTCCTCAGCAGAAAGCGTTCCCAGGGTTTCCAGCCCTCTTGTCTGTTAGGAGCCCACAAAGTCCAAGAGCATTTGCTCTCAGGCTCCTTCTGTTCCTCTCTTCTGCCTAGAGAGCAGCAGAGGCTTTTTTAAATGGCTTGAACAAGGTTTAAATACCATTTATTTTCCTGAGTAAATTTTCTTTTCTATGTCAGTTTAGAATGGTTCCACTGACAAACTCTACTCCCTGTGAAGTAAGAAATTTAGCTTCTTGGTCCCCCATATAATTTCGAAGAGTGGCTAAAAGCCAGAACTGTCTTCTTTGCAATTCCAACAACATGTTTGCGTTTTGTGAATGCTGTAATGTTACAAAGCCCTTGAACACAAACCCCAAATCTTACAGCACCTCACATGGATATATTACTAACATTTCCATTGTTTTAGGGAAAAATAAATTGTAGCAACTATGGTTGCCACTAATAATGTTATGTCAATATTTATATGTCACTGTTAAGAGTTCCTGTTACAGGTAATGTTTTGACAATATTTGGAATTGTTTGCCTATAACACTACAGAGTGCTGTCACCTCATAAAACATCAGGGAATGGAGTAGTAAACGTCTTTATCAAAGATGTTTGTAGTCATGAAATGAAAATCTCCCATCATTGTTTTTACTCTTTTGATCTTAAAAAAGGAGACAACCAACCAATAACAAAATCTCCAAGCATCAGGGAGTTGCTGTGTCCTTTTGCAAAAAAAGGCACTCCCCCCTAGCGTATCAACTATTCACTAAAAATTAAGTAGTGGACCTTTATGTAGGCACAAAACTTTTCATGTATGAGCCAACTGAGAACAAGTGTAAAGCTGAAAGGGTATGAAAATCCTCCATGTTCTAACTCGAGCCAAAGCAAAGACTGCGTGCAGTTATTTTACTGTGTGGTTGGTGCAAAATACGGATTGAAACATGTTTTTCCTAATGTCTCTTTTATCTTCTTGTGCTTTCCTGGGTGCACAGCGTCAGCGATGGTTGGTATATCATATTTTAATAATGGTATTTAAAGCATTTACAATTGAAATGTGCATGTGTTTGTCTTGTGTTTCTATTTTTATGTGTATGTGTTTATATATAAAAATTTTTCAGATTTATGTTTTGTATATACAACTGAATCAGGGCCATTTTCATTTTTAGAAGCCTACAATCTCTGAGTTAGGGACAGCTGATGGTAGTTTTCTTTAGTCTGTCTTTCCAGGTGCTAATACTAAGCCTTTGTTTTCACTGCTGTTTGTTTTCCACGTGTATTTGTGAAATCTCCAGTAGTCAATACCAGGTTGTCACTAGTGAAATAGTTTAAGCAAAAGCTTTAGTACATAGATTGAGTTAGTACAATCACATTGGTGAGCAGGTCTTTGTTTGGACATAGTGATTTAAAACTTCAATGAGCAGAAGCAGCTGTGCTAGACTCAACAGATGTCAGACACAGCCTGTGAGGAAGGTGAGAGCACAGAACGTGTAACATGCTCTGGAAATCCAACATTAAGAAACACAGAAGAGAAATGTGGGCTTCTCTTCTTCTCTGAAGTGCAAAGTGAAGGAATCTGTCATCTTTGCATTATGGAAGTACAGCCTGACTTTCAGGAATTATGTATTCCATTAAATCCATAAAGGTAAGTTTTTTACAGACACTTATCAAATAGTTCCAAGTATAAACTTCCTCCAAGAGGACGTTGAATTCAGCTCCCCCTGCAGTGAGGATGGCAGGCAGAGCTGTGCCGGCCTGGTTGGAGCAGCCCAGTCCAGACTCTCTTGCCCTGTTTCTCGTGTGGAACCTGTGAGGTGCCTCAGCACACACACCCCGTGTGAAGAAAAGCTGTCCTCATCTAGCTGGAGGTGATTTGTGAACAAGGCGGGAGAGGAAAGCACAGCACAGAAGAGGCACTGGAGAATAAACTCTTGAGTAGTGGGTGCTTTTCCTTTGCATCCTGTATTCTGAGTTTAATGAGATCAGATAAAGTTCCCTGGCCTCTAGGGGAACACTCTTTTTTTAAACTTCAGTGAGGATCCAAATTTCACGCTTAAGCTTTCTATTCCATTTCTCAGTCCAATCTCTGCTGATCTTTTTGGAGAGCTTAAAACTCAAACATATGCCGAGATGTGACTTTTACAGCTCAGACCTCTCTCTGATAACTGTCCAACCTCCTGCTTCCCTGCACCCTTATGCTGAAACATATTTTCATCTTTATTTTGACTGTATCCAGACATTAATAAAATGAATGTCTATTTTCCCAGAAATCTTGCAGTGAGGAGAAGTTTCCCTGGATCATGAATCACACCAGCAGCAGCTGCTATAATTTATTAAAATCTCAAGATAGTTAATATCAGAAAGCTTCCAGGAGCTGCAAGCCATTCTCCCTGCATGCCCTGAAGCAGTCAGTAGGCTTGACATCTTTCCATCTGAAATAAGTTATGCTCAGCCCTCTAAATAATCTTCTCAGAGATATGTAAATTTGTCATCCCTTCATTGGGTTTGTGCTGACTTTAGCTCATTGAGTGAAGTCACTGTGGAGTGATAAGTGAGTTAACTTCTGAGCCATACGGTTGATTTTGGTAAATTTATCTCCTCATAAAGTGGAAGTTCTTTGTCTTGTACTGCTTACTGTTTTAACCAGAATAGCTCACATCTTTTTATCCTTGACACCAAAAAAAATCTGGTTTTGGAAGAGGGATTGTTTTTGAGCTGTTTCTAGTGAAAACAAGCTTTGCTCCTCTCTTTAAGGTATCAATCACATGCCTTAGTACAATACCATTACTTAGCAGGGTGGCTAAACTTCTCAGTCCTTGTGTTAAAATGCCTCTAATGTAAAAAAGCTACTTGAGGAGGATATGAACACAGAAGAAACAAGGCACAATATAGATGCACACTTCATAGCTCTTCTTGTTCCCTCTCCTGGCCAGTACCATGGGGTGGCCTTTTTCAGCATCCCCTGAAAATCAACACATCAGAGAGATTTTTTCTGACTTCATGAGGAGTTTCTGTTTCCGGAACCTTTAAAGTACAGGAAGGCATAGCACACATGGGTTTTAATGAGCAGACGGTTATGCTAAGAACACACATTATTAGAAGCTGAAGTGTCTGAATTTCACAAGGCAAAATAATTTAAGTGCTGCACATTAAAATTAGTGATGCATTTTTTTTATATATATATATATATATATATATATATAAAACATAATATTTACCAAGAAGCTGACTCTATATGTCATTAAAAAGAATTGCCTAACACATTAGTCAAGTTTATTAGAAAAAGAAGAAATCATAATTTGTAATCTGCATCATTGCAACTGATTTCATTCCCATTACAGCTGTGGATGCTGAGAGTTAAAAGCTGGCATGTGCTGTTCTGTAATGATCAGAGAGCAGCTTCCCCTGGGAGCAGAGCACTGGAGAGCCCTGTGCTGCTCAGGTGTAGATATGAACTGCAGTCCTAAAAGCACATATGGCACTCTGTTCTGCACTGCTGGGAGAACTGCAGCGTGGAGCTACTGCTCTGTTACCTGCATCAACAGCAGTTCTGCTCTGCATGGAAAGGACAATCTACTCCTAAAGCCTTCTCACGGCTTGCTTGACTGCAGCTGATTGGATTTTATTTTTTAATTACATGTTTGCCAAAGAACAGTTTTGGAGATTCCAAAAATTAACTAAGAATTTGGAATTATGTTGCAGAACCTGAGGGGTTAGGTATAGTGATGGCTGTGGGAGATCTGAAGCCTATGCCTTCCTCATCTTTGGAAATTGCAATCACTTTGCCAGGGAGTCTGCTGGATGAAGATATTCTGATTATTTTTTTCCCTTTTGAGAGTTGCAATTAATTTTTTAGGGATATTCATTAAGATAATGCAGTTTTCCTTTGTTTATGCTCCTACACACTTCTTGTCCTTCACTTAGACATTCAAGAGGAAAAAATCTGGATTTTACATTCTTTTAATGAAAGGAATGCCCAGGTAGCCATCGGGACTGCTTTGATGTCCTCTCTATGCTGTTTGGCTTTCTAGCCTTGGGGTTGTCATGGGAGTTTGAGCCTGCTTGGAGCTGCAGAATCTGAGATTGATGGTCGTGGGTGTGGTGTGGCTTAGAAGTGACCATGGAAATGCCATGTCCCTGTTACAGACAGGAATGTGCATGAGCCAGTGTTCTCAGGAGTGCAGCTGGTAACAGCACCTGGCAACCACAGCACTGATTTCTTTTAGGACAGATAGTAGTTCATTTTGAACTGCTTTTCATTTTGAAAAGATTTTTTCAATTATTATGATCTATAAAGAGCAGCAATCTCTTAATGGATTAGCAATGATCACATTGCAGATATGTGGAAAAGTAATTGTTTTAAATGCAAAATATCACATCTTGAGAAGGATTAAACAGGAGTGGGGGAAATGGCTGGAGTGAAGCTGCAGAAGGAAAGGTCAAGGAGGCCACGGTTCTTCAAGAAAGTGGAAATAGTTCTGAGTCAAGTCATAGCAAACACAAACAAAGTGCTGAGTGACAAAGTATCAGTGTGTGGAAAAAACTCAACATGCTCAACATAAGAGCAGTGAGATGAGTGTGCTTCCAAAATGCATCATCTGATTTGCTATTTGCTTGCTAGAAAAAGGGCATTGGAAGTGAAGCTACTTAAGACACCATCAAACCATGCTTAAATGTATAGGAGAAAAATAAGAGCAGGCAGGACAGGAATGGGATGGATGTTCAGTGAAGGCTCTGGCTGGCTCAGGATAAAGGTCACCGTCCTTGTCAAACGAGTTGCTGTTGTTCTGCTGTTGGAGCTAATCAAGCATCCTCAGGCTGAAGCACAAACAATCCCTTGTTGTATCCCTTTACAAGCTCAAAACTGGAAGCAGCCTTCAGATACTTGAAAAGTTTAGCATCCTAGGCGCACTGTAGCTGCAGAGTTTAAAATGTAACAGATTAGACTGTAGGGCTAATTCTCCGAATTGTCCTTCTGGGTAAGCAGTCCTCCTATGACTGCAGTTACACCAATTAATTTACCCTTTGGGTAAATGAACACTGTCTGTTTATAACAGGATGTGTTTGACTTGGAATTTCAGGTACCATTTGCTTGAAATATCTTCTGCATTGAATGTTCTTCCTTTTAATCCTTTGGAAAATACAAAAAAGGAAAAATCTTATATACACTACTGAGCCTTGGCAGCACTGTGTCACCCACGTAGAGCAAACTGGGTAGCACAGTTGGGGAATGTTTACACCCACTGCTGCTACTGGCTCAGCATCTCATGCTATGGATCTGCCTTTAGGAAAATGTAGCTTTCACTTGGAAATTCTTCGACCATTTAGTAACTCATGCCAGGAGGTTTGTTCTGTTTCTCCACGTTACTCTCCTGGTAGCAGTAGCTGGCAGGGTTATTAGATATTCATACACCTAGCAAATGTTAGCCTGCGATTTGAATTTGTTTGAAATTAAGCTGGTTTGACGTGGGATTTATCTTCTAAACCCAAAAGGTATGGTCTTGAGGTACTGCTGTGCATGTGAGGGAAAGACTTGAGTTTGTGCCTAATCCCCATACAGATGGTTTTACAAAAAGATTTATCTTGTTTACAAGGTATTTTCTTGATGAAAGGACCTGTTACTGATTTCATAGCACCCAATCAGCATTCTCTCACTGAACTGAGCGCTGCGACAGCTGCCACTGGAGTCGATGTTCTCATGGCATGTGTAGTCAGAGCCCTGTTTCCAACTGCTTAAACCTTCAAAGAACTTCCATGCAACAGACTGAAATTTTCTAGACTCCAAGATGACTTTTCAGGGTCAAGCCATAATTATTCAGCTTCTTTGAATGCAAAAAGAGGAATGAATATAAGAGTGTTTTTCCTCTATTAAAAGTGCAGTTGTTACTTTAGGACTGGTGTGAAGTAGCACCTTTAGCAAGCCAAGCGTGTATAAAAGTGTACAAAAACAAAGTACTTGTAGAATTAATTTCTTTTCTGTAGAGGAGGTGGTAGCATCCAGCTTATAACCTTTTTTGTGTTTCTGCTAATAAAATGAATGTGAGTAAACCCAGGAATTTTTGTCTGAACTTTTAAAGCAACTCATAGCACTTGCTAAATACCACTGTATTTTATTTTATTGAGTTACATGCCTTTGAAATGCATAGTTTTTTATTTGCAATGGAGCAGGTAAGATGTTATGTGCCTTTTTCATGAAGCTCAGATGGCAGTAGGCAGGAAAGCCCTGTCAATTTAACTGCACTGGGAGCAATTCAGAACAGCCCTCTGAGGTGGAGTTGTCTGCACTTTTTGTTGGGCTGCTCCTAAGGCACCACAGAATGCAGGAGACACCTGGTATCAGTAACAATGTCCATGTTCCTATCTGTATTTTTCAATATAAATCCTCTTGAATTTTACTCAGGAAGAACATGGTGCAAGTCAAACTTGCTTGGATTTCTCTTGACCTATGTACACAAGTATTCAGTGTTGTTATTGTATAGTATTTTCCTCATTTTATGTACATATTGTAGCTATGCTGTTGTATAACATACATCTTTTATAAGTTAACCACTAAGACTTATTAAAAAGTGGCTGAGCGAATAATGTAAATGTTTGTGAATTCAGGCTGAAGTAACGTTGCAGTTTGTCTGCCTAAAGAGATGCTTGAATTTAAAGGTTTTTACAAAGAGAGTGTAATCCTCCAGAGCTCACTTGGCTTTTTACTAATGATGTCTTGTTTCATTGCAGGAGGGGTTCAAAATGGGATTAACTCTTGAAGGCACAGTATTTTGTCTTGACCCACTAGACAGCAGGTGCTGATGCCAAGAAAGTCAATGTGAAATTCTTCCACAGTGGGTTTTTTAATTTCTGAACACATACTCATAGATACTATCCATGTGCCAAAAATTGCTTTTTTCAACATGTAAACTCTTGTGAGGCTTGCTTCTGTAAAAATCCAACTTAGTTCCAGTCTCTCCCTGTACAAATGTAAAAAGTTGTATTTGTTTATGAATTAAATTACGCTGTTGTGTTTCTTTCTCTCACATTTTGGCCCAAGTTTACTATGCTTTATGACTATTAGCTTGGAGAAGTTCTTCAGAAAGGTCACACATACCTCTATCTCTCTCTCTCTCTGCAAATGTGCAGACATGATTTTTTACATAGTACTTTACCTGGCTGCATTTTGAAATTATGCTTTTAAGGCATTATTTAATATTCAAGCCGTAAAATTATTAATATCTACTACAAGACTTTCAATTTGCAGTGAAAAAAGCATAAAACACTAACCATCACTATATGCTTCAAAAGTAAGTCTGGATGCAGTGTGATTGATTTCCATTCCTGTGTGTAGTTCTTATGCTGTACATATGTTGTCATTGGTTTATACAATCCAGATTTTAGGTCCTTCATTCATGTTTTAGAAACTAACAAGTTGTTAGTCTGCTAATTAGTGAGTAATGAGCCTAGAAGAGCTGCTAAATTGCAGAATGGACAAAGTAACTGCCCTTTATTTTGCTATTTTATAGCTGAAGGGTAAAGTGTGTACCTTGGAATCCATTCCATGCTAGCCATAACTTAAAAGGAAGATTATGGTCTTGCATTTACTTAGGAACTTATGTAATTTTGTGTATAAGCAGACACTGGGCTCAGTTCTGTAATTACTGTCAACACCTGAGCGTTTACAGCCAGGCTCTCTTGACTATTATTTTTTTACTCTCTGCTTTAGTGTTCCACGTCTTTAATTTTGAGGCTTTCTGCAAAGAATCCACTATAAGTAAATCCTTTGTACCCACTGGTTGTTCATGTTACAGAAATACCTGCACACCAAAATTCTCAGCTACTGGTGAGATGAATGCTGACATGTCTATGCATACTCTTCATTAATCTTTCTCATAAGCAATAAAACACCATCTTAAACCTATCTCAGAAAATTATTATCATGAGTTCAATTTAAAAACTTTCAAACCTCCAGTATTTTTCCCTCAAAACATACAAATGTGAAACCCCTCCAGAATTTTCAGATTTTTTTTTTTTTTTAAATTTTTTTATGAGAGGTTTTTTTGGTGACACTTACGGTCTTGTCCTTAACGGTCACAGTTTACACCAAAACCACATTTTTCAATTTTATCATGTGTATTTTTATGCCTTATTCAACAATGTACTTGTGCATGTACCTTTAGAATCCACTAGAAGAATGGGATTATTCCTTTGCTGGGTTTGACACATCCTCAGGTACCTTGCTGAATCGAGGCCTTAACATCCTGCATTACATTTGTCTTCCTCTCTCTTATTCTGAGTTCATCATTCATATAGAGTATTATAGAGAAATATATATATAAAAATATATGAAATCACTAACAAATAGAATAGTATATGTTTCATAAAGAAAAGTCTTTATAATTTTGTTTGTCATATAGTATTTTCAAATTTGTATAATGAGGATGTTTAGTAGCCATAGCAATGGCCTTTTTTAACAAATAGAATTTGTATTTTTATTGTACTTTAAAAAGCTTTACATAATAAGCATCTATTTAGTGGTCATTTATTATCAATGGTAACATTAAGATAATATTTGCACATTTTAAGAAACCTTTTTCGTTACTGATTTTTATGATAGTTGACTGCAAATGGCATGGTTAAATCTTACATACCTGGTCAATACATACAAAAATACTTAAATCAACACAACAGTGCATTTTTAATTTTTATGTGATCCAATTGGAAACTGTATTTCTATGTAATCTCAAATGTCTGCTTAATTTTGCCTAAAATAAATGTTTTTAAATAAATTGCATCCTGGAACACAGTGTTCATTCACTAAAATGCCCAGTTGGAAGGGAGGGTGGGGAGGTGCTTGAATGTTGGGCTGGACATGCCACAAAGGAGGGTTTAGTGCTGGAATGGGTCAAAAGTCATCTTTGGAAAGGATCTGACCCCAGACAGAGTAGAATTACTCCAATCCCTTTTATTACTGAGTTTGGACTAATCTGCAATGAGCAGAGAAAAATCTTGTTCTATATGCCGCTGTATAATACTGATAATTAGGGAGTAACTCTCTGCAGTGCTTCCTGGATTTAATTGACTTTTCTTTTTGCTTTTTTTCCCCCCCATACTTCTCTGCTCAATATACTTGGCTGCTGACTGACTATTTAAGGAGGGAAGGATATAACTGAAGTTTTCCTGAGCCTTAGAAAACAATCTCTGTGATCCAGGTGTGTTAATGGGAGAGGCTGCTGCAGATGGTGTCGATGCTTTTGAGAAAACTAGTCTTAAACCTTATGGTAATTTCTTCCCTTGTATAAATTCCCTCCAAGCTAATGCTCAAAACCCATCTAAGCACTTGGATTTGTGGGAACGGGGCTTGAACAGTCCATGGGAATGGGGCTGGCAGGTAAGGAGCACATGTCATCATGTCCTGTGAGCTGTAAACAGGAGCTGACCCTCCCTGCTGCTGTCAGTGTTCTCTCACAGGCAGAGCAATAACACCTTGGGCCTCATCTTCACACTGCTGCTTTGAAAATGCCTGGTCGGGAGCAGTCAGAGGAGCCTGGGCAACGGCTCTTGCTGCGGCCAGGGTGAGTGGGAGTGCTGCTGCTGCTCACAACACCGTGTTGGTTGTGGAAGTTGTCTTGTTGCAGAGAGAGAGGAACACCATCTGCTAGGTTAGAGATATGGTGCTAATGAGTCAGGAGCAAGACTTTCTTTGACTTGTAAGTTTGCTTTCCAACAAACACAAAACACCAGAGCAGTTTCATGCTTCCTGTTTTGTCCACACTTTTTTCTTTCTTTTGGATGCCTTTTCTTTCGGATGCCTTTTCTTTCTGTTTTTCTTCTTTAAAATGTGATCACCCTGCTGACCATGCTAACTGTGGCTTTATCACTCCTGCACATGTAGTAGTAGATTTTGTTTCCGCTTGACTGCCTAGCAACTGTCCTGGCCTGTCATATCAAGCTATATTGACACTTAGAAGCAGAATTCCTTGCTTTATGTTCCTTTTTTTCCTATGATATGAGCTACTTTTTCTTCCTACCTGCCTATTATGGTATACCTAAGTAAATGAGCTTCTTAGGTTAGAATGCTGAAGTCAAACAGCTGAAATATGGTGAGTTTTTGTTTTCTTTTTTTAACCTTTGATAAATCACTTTGATAAATTGAGCATCGTTGCAGGATGTTCTTGGCCTAACTCACCTTCACTTCCAATGGGTCTAGAAGTGGCTCTTGCCCTTCCACGTGACATACGGGATTTGTGCTAAACATATAACTGATCAAATTGCTAAAATTGGCAAAGATCAAATCCTTCATGTGGTGAAAGGAATTATATTCCATTCTGGCTTCACGGATGGAAAGGAAGAAAAGAAGGAGAAATTCTCACACTTGCAGAAGCGTGGTTGTGTAATCCCAGAGGTGATTGAATGTGCCAAGGAGTAGGGCTGGCTCTAAGACTTCATTATGATGATTAATTTTCAATTTGTGGAACTAAGCACGATCTCATTCTCACCAAGCAACTCTGCTTCACAAAAAGAGTCCCTTCTGCAAAGGGGGAGAGTGTCTTTGCCTGAGATATCTCTGCTTAAACACCCAGAGCCCCTATTTGCACTGTAACTCATTTGCCTCTAGAGATTGTCACCCTTTGGACACCCTCTTGAGACAGGAGATGTGTTAAGAACTTCAGGCAACCTCTCAGCTTCGTTATTTTCACACTTTGGGGTTTCGTTGTTGCTTTTTAAAATTAGAGGATGCAGAAGTCACTCTTTAAAAAACCCTCAGAATAACTGGCCATATGTTTTAAAATGCAACTAAAAATGCCTACTGCTCGGTGTTTGGTGAGCTTCAGCTAAAAGGCAGAAAGTGAGCTTTGGTACTTAATTAGCCTGCTTTTCCCCCCTTCTTTTTAATACAAATTCTTAATGAGAGACTGAGGCATGAGTTGCGCTGTGAGCTGGTGAAAAGTACACAGCAGTTGTAATCAATGAAATAGAGACCAGGATTTCAAATATCTGATTTTGTTCAGTTATTCCAGAAGGGTAAGGCAGCGTTTTGTCCGAGGGAAAGGCTGACATTTATAATACATGCTGCCTTCCTGGGATGCTTCAGCATTCAGCCAGTGGTGGTGCATAGATTAAAGAAACTGCACATTTATTTATTCATCAGACGAAAACACTTTCTGGAAGTCCAAGACACAGTGGGATTCGTGGAATGAATATGTAAGTTTTGTGTGGGATGGGGTAAAGATTTCCAAATGTACAAATATGCAATTTAACTTTTGTGTTTAAGAAATTTCTCAAGAATCTAATTACTATACAGTTAGGGATAATAAACCCTGCAGGCTAAGTCTCCTAAAGTGGATTCTGGAATGGACTGAACTTATTTTAAGTCTCCTATAAATGACAGCAACTCAAGTCAGCAGATTTCAGCCTTTAGACTCTTTTTTTCTTATTTTTTTTCCCCTCACATTTTCCACTGTTTATTTCAGCAAAGCTTATGTCTTGCAATAAAGACTAAGAAGGAGCAGAAACAGATTAGGAAGGAAGTATAGAAGAAAGTCAAAAGGGAACAAAATGTCATCTTGTGCCAACATTAAGCAGTTTAGTCAGACTGCACTTTTTTGTGAAACTTAACTGATGTGAGAACTTCTCTCGTTCTGCCCCATCACTTTTTATACCTATCTCAGGATTGCACGAGGGCTGCCAAGAAGCAGATTTGCCATGTCTGCAGCCCCCAAGAACTACTCTTGGAGCTGTTGGAGTGTGCCAGAAGCAAGGAATGTTGCCTCACACAGAGTAGGAAACTGACAGTGAGCCTTGTCCAAGATGCTGCTTGCTGCAAGCTCCAGTTTCATGCATTTATCCCAGCTTTCAACAGTTTCTACCATATTAAAAACATGTCTAAATTGTACATCCAACAAAGGCTTCCAGGAGGAAGCTGTACTAAGCCATTATAAAATCGCTTTTGCAAATTGCCTTTATTCTAATATTGATTGGAAAGCATGACAGTCATCCATATGTTTCTAAATGCGTGTTAATAAAATCTTTATATAAATTAATCTCCTTATAAGAACTTCCCAAAAGAGAAGTCTTAGAATTGACCCTTTAGAATTTTCATCAATTCAGTTTCCTTTGCAGCTTCATGCTCCACATAAGCTTCTCTGACCAAAAAGAAACTCAGAAATTCTGTTCAACTTGAGTACTTCTAAAAGCTACCTCTGGTTCTACCATATGTGACATTTAAATTGTGGCAAGTTTTATTTCTTTTATGATTGCATTCTGTAAACATTTTATTCAATAAAAACAAGATGCTTTTTGAAGCTTCTGCACCATATTAGAATTGGAATATTTTGAGCATTTTTCACTGAAAATAACTGAATGAGTTCTCTAGGGATCTAAACTGGTTTGCTTTGGAAAACTGTTGTGCATTTAAAATATTTTGGTGTTCTTGTATTTTGGGGATTCTTTTAAGGAACTCCATTGTTTTCAAATAAAGCAATCCCTGACACTGTGAAAAAACAGAAAATCCTTTGTCTGTGCATTGCAATAGGATAAGGTTTTAAAAATAATGTGGTTTTTGGGGGGAAAAGCAACAAAACCTGCTTGAAGGGCCTGGATAGATTAAAAATCTGAGGTTTTTTTCTCCTCATCATTAATATTTAGATTCTGTTAGAACAATATTATCACTTTGCTAACATTATTGTGGTGGCAGAGAGCCACCATAATGGCAGATTAAGGTCACCTACAGTGTAAACAATGCAGGAATGGGTTTCCCCCATTTTTGCAACCTTACATACATTCGAATACAATGAAAAAGCCAGAATAAATTTGAGTTTTTTAAACACTTCAACCCTGCAAAACCATGACATGATCACATATAATTTGTGCTTGATAAACCTGGGATGCAAAATAAGCAACCACACTTGGCAATAAAGGTAAGAGTTTTCGAGGTGAGTGCGTGAGAAACTGTACAGGAGCATGGAAATGCTCTGTGGGATTGCTCGTGTGACTGGGTTTAGCTGTGCTGCATTCGTGAGTCAGGCTGTGTTTATGCAGTTTAGCTGATGATCTGCCGTACTGCTGCTGAGAGGCAAAAAAAAATTAACAAAAAATATTAAAATGCTTGATGCTGTTTCCAGATTTTGAGTCAGTGTCTCCCGATGAGAAGTTTTAATGTTGACTTTACAAGTAGCATGTCTGTTTTCACATCTTTAAGGTTTTAGTGAGTCTACACTAAAATCTGTCCCTCAGGATGTTAAGGATTTTTAGCACTCACTGTGTGTATTTTGATGGAACCTGTAGATTGCCATAATATTTGATGTAAAAAGGTCGATCAAGGCTGTGATCTGTGTCATCACACTTGCATGCTGTGGTAACATGGCAAAGGCCTGGTGTATGAAATTGGAGTATTATAATCTCATAGAAGATTCCATTATTTAATAGCCCTTTAAAAAGTAGGTATTTTAAAAGAATGGAATCTTCTTTAAAAGTCTGAAATATGTGACTAGAGAGCTAAGTAAACAAGATAAATTGCCTCTTGGCACTCTAATAAATAAACCAGTAAGGCCATTAAAGCCACATGAGTCATAGAGCCATAATGAATTTACTTGAAACTTAGGAAAACAGTGATTTGTTTTCTCAGGACCGCTGATTCAGTCTCTCACAGACCTCCCTGGCTATAAGGTTGAATGCCAAAGGGAAAAAAATCCCACACAATATTCTAAGCAATATTTGACTCTGGTGCAGGGGTCATCCTGAATCTTGGTGTGTGCTCATAAGTAAACTGTTACAGCTACAAAAGGTACAGGGAAGCAGAGACAAAGATGATATAAAATGAGAAAGTGAGTGTGAGATTATCAGCAGGAAAACTCTGAATTTGCATGACCACACAGCCCATAGAAAACACTCACATGATGCTTAACTGCTCTGAAAAGCCATTTGGAGCATGTGTGAATGTATAGCTGATGCAGAAAATGCTACTCAGCAATATCTATCAAGGGTCTAAAAGTGCTGTGTTGCAGATGGCTTTCATTTTTCAGAAAAATGCGTGGACAAACTGTTTACACTATTTCAAGTGCTATTTGCTCATTGATCAGTTCGCCCTGGAATGGGAATGCTGTGCACATGCCCGGTGTGCAGTGCTGCGCAAATGAGGGCGCTGAAAGCTTCTCCTCCAGAGGAAGGAAAGCTTTTCCTCCAGAGGAAGCTCTGATGCTGCCAGAGCTACCTCTGGAGTCAGGAGGGGGCAGCTTGGGGAGGCTGAATGGGGGGGTGCTTCAGACCCCGCAGCTTCTGAACAAGAATACAGATTAACAGAGCTCACAGAGTTTGTGGAAATGTCAAGTCAATCTCCATCAGGATTTCAAGCACAAGGCAAATAGGTGCAGACAGACATTGAATGCATTCCAGACACTGGCCCCTTTCTCAGCTGTTATGAAGCAGAGAACATTTAGAACTTTCTTTTCCTCATTCTAAGAGGAAACTCATGGGAAATTCTGGCAGAATTTAGATTAAAATAGGGACACATTCTGACTCCCCAAATTTAATTAAAAAGCAACAAGACAATAAGAGAGAGTTTAATAAAACATATAAAAAATGCATTATCCCTATGTTTTATAAATGCAAGCCCTTATTTGCAAGCCCATAGAGTATTCTAGCTTCTATTTTTTTTCAATACTACTTATTTTTCTTATAATTGCTTAGATTTTATGTATTCATTTTTATTTTTTCAGAATTTCAGTCTTCCTAGAGAACTATCTGGAAAGCTGTGAAATATGTAGTGGGCTTTTATTTCAAAATTCTGACATTTCTGCTTAGAAATAGTGGCAAGACTGTTTTTTCTTAAAACATCCAGCCTTCTTCCTGGGAATCACAAATTACATGCTGGTGTTTCAAAGGGCAAATAAGCCTCCGAGAAAAGTTGAAAAAAAACTCCTGTGGTTGGCCCCAAGAAGCCTGCTGTTTTCCAGGAATGCTGGATTAGTTTGTGATCTACAGCTCCCTGTTTCCTTACAGTTGTGCTGATTTTCCCCCCCACACCTTATGCAACAGCATCACACGACTTGAGCTCTGACTGGAGCTGATCCAGGGATAGACTCCCAGAAAGCAGCATTTGAGGACACTTTCAGGAGAGCACTGTTGGAAGCAGGAGTTTGTGGGCACTTTGTTCCTGTGGGCACCCAGGGAAGCAAGTTCTGTGCATACTGAGGCCTGACCAAAGGCAGAGGAAATTTGAGATGTAGTAATGCCTCAAACTCTTTTATTAGGGTAATGTGGGTACAACCTCATAGTCTAACTTTTTTTTATCCAACCAGCTATTGACTGTTATTTTTATTCTGATGTTATAGTTTTTGTTTCATCAGTGCATAATAAGTATATGCTAAAAAAACTTTGCCAAATGTAGAAAGAAGGTAAACAGTGCCAAACCTTTATTTTATAAAAATAATTTTTTACCAAAATTCTTGTGTGCTGCTCTGGGATTGTCCTCTACAAACTGCCTTTTCAAAGCTGATTTGTTAGGGGAAAGTGTTTATCTTTCAGTTGCACTGCTATATTGGATGTTTCAAACGTTTTTAACCACTGTAGGTATGGTGAAATAAAAACAGAAAAATGCTTCCGTATCTTTTTCATCTCTTGGTGACATTGGATGTCAGGCCATTCCTTTATCTGCATGTTGAGATTTAGACATAAATAAGATTTTATGTATAAATTGTGTCTTTTTTATATTCCACTGCAGTGATCATTATTCCTTTGAACTGTCAGAAGTACAGGATTAGGGCATTCGAGACCCTGCACTGTGGAGCCAAATGCCAGCAGGCCCTGGGGTGTCAAGGAGCTTCACTCTGGGCTTTGGAACCCCAGTGTTCACCCGGAGGGCAGCTGTAGGGTGGGACCTCAGGATTTGTCTGTTCAGGTGACCCTGTACTGGTTTGAAAGCAAAACCAGTGAGAAACTCCAAGTCAGAAGTACAATTTAATAGGAAAAACTAAAATAAATGCAATACTACAAAAAGAAACCACTGACAGAGCCAGGATACAACCTGACACCCTGTCAGTCAGGGTGTTGGTAGCAGTCCGATAAAATGGTGGCTGCAGTCCTCCAGGGTTCTGTTGAAGAGGGTTCTGTTGAAGCAGTGATCCTGTAGACAAGGTCTGGTCTTCACCTGAAGGTCCAGTGGTAGCTCTTGTCCTCTGGGAATCCAGTAGGTAAGGGCTGACTCTGGTGTTCGAAATCTTAGCTTATATTCAGGATGGGATGCTTGGTTCCTCCCTCTGGGCAGAGCATCTCACAATGGGATGATGTAATTTTGTCAGTCATGTGGTGAGACTAGATGGCCCATTAACAGGAGATATCCCCCCTAGAGGGAGGATGGGTCATGGGAGAGATAAGGAACCCTGCCCCACCCGGTTTTGACAGCTGGCCCGTTAACAGAAGATAGTCCAGAGAGAGGAGGCAGGGGACACAGCCCCACCTGGTTTCAACAACTCATGAAGATGGTAATAGAATACACTGCAACCCAGGACAGACCCTCTGGTGCTCAGCACATGGGTGTCCAGCCCTGGGAAAGAGGATGAGGAAACCCAGAAATGCCAGCCTTGCTCATGGACCCTGACACCCTTATGTGCTACACCCTTGCATAAACCGATGGGGTGTCTGTACCCCACTCTGAACTTCAATAAGCCTTTAGTGTTTCAGCTTGAGATTCCTCTCTTTTCTTCTAGCTCTCCTCTTCCTCACCTCAGCAGCCCCTGTGCCCACACCAGAATCGTGTTTACATAGCCACAGACACATTCATTAATCTGGGCTCTTGAACAATTTACACAGGGCTTGCTTTTCTGCTCTAGGAAAGAAATCCTGTCCTGAATCTCTTGATAGGCCTTAGTTGGGTTTTGTTCCCCTCAAGCTTAAATTGGTTCCTGTGGAGTATCTGCTGAGAGGGAAACCAGGCTTGCAAGCAGCGCTGCTGTAGGACTTGTTTGAAGCATGATCATTTAAACCTCATGAAAGGCAGACTAGATACGTCTGATGAATTAGTCCCAGCTTCCCATTAAAGTCTGTCTGGAAGGACTTTCTTTGTGTTGCTGCCATCATGGTCCTCAGCAGTTCATTTGATGAGGAGATGCTGGTTGAGGCCAAGCCAAATGTACTCCTGCTTTCCACAGGGCTGTCTCAGGACCAGTCTGTGGCTATGGAAGATTGAATGCACATGGAAAAGTGAATTGTTGCCCCACAGACTTGGCTGCCTCCACTATCCCAACTCTGCCACCCACACGATTCTCCGTGACCAATACTCCTGTAAATACTTTCATCCTCCTGTGTATTGCTGAAGGCCCATATGCCATTTCCTAGGAATTCCAGAAAAATGACCAACAGTGGTGCCTCCTCCAAATTTATGTATTAACTCAGGGTAAGACCACCCATCCAAGCAGATTGTAAAGCTTCCAAGCTTTCTCTCCAGCACTGACTGATGAATTAATTCCCATAAGGGCCACTGCCTCTGTCATAGCAGCCTCAATTTCTGGTAATTCTAGGACACTCAGGATCCAATGTGAGTAGTTCTTAGAAGGTTTTTGTGGTCCAGGTCTTTGCACAATCTTCTTTCCTCTTCAACTGCATTAGGTATAAGTAGCTTTTCTTCTGAGTCTTGGCCAGTGTGGCCAGGGTCTTTCCTGACCTCTGCTGCGGGTAAAACACTCTTTAGTCAGAGATGCCTCTGTGGAGAATAGGGCTGTGTGTGCCACAGGGATGCCATCTGTCCATGCACAGACTGCAAAGCCTTGGGCTGGGCCAGGCCAGGTTCCGAGAGCTTCGTCAGTTCCCTTTGGAAGCTGTGGCTGGAGATGGTGTCTGGACAGTCTGGTTGGGCAAGCAAACGTAAGCACAGAGGTTGGCGGGAGAGAAGGTTGGGTTGGGGACAAAAATGACAAGCTCTCACATTAGCAGCCTGTTAGTGTAATTAAAAGGGAGAGGCACAGGACAGACTCGCAGCTGAGGACAGCGCAGGGAAAGGCAGGAGGGAAAGCTGCGCAATTCGGTTGTTCAATCACTTTCCATCTTGTGTCAGTGTTTTCAGCAGCTGCCAGAGAAGCAATGAACCACATTCTGTGCGAGGTTATATGTGCACAGCACAGGTACGTTGGACTCCTGTGACGCCGGGGCATCCATCCTCTCCGGCTTCCCAATTCTTGCTGCCTGACTTCATATCCTGTGACTGATGTGTGTAGAGCCCATGGCAGTGCATGGGGAAAGCATTCCTTCTCCAGTCAGTGTGTGCTTCCAAATCATGGAAATTATTAACTGCAAGGAACTCCTTGCTCAGAGGGATATAGATTTATAGTGGTAAATAGGAGTATGGTTTTATGTGACCCTTTCATGGATTGTTATGCATTTAATTTAATTTGTATTGTTTCACAATAGCCTCTGTTGACAGAGTACAATAAATTTCAGTGAGACAGTGGTTCTCCCTGTGATTGTCCCATAGCTACCCTTAGATACTTGACAGATAATGTTGACACTTACCTCCCCCAGGGCTGGCAGACAGCTCCTCCCTGGAATAATTAGCAAAACATGTTTCAAATTCTATCTCCAGGAAATTTAGTTAGTTCTTGTTTTCCCTTTCTGAAAGAAAGAAAAAATAAGTATACATTTCATAATTATATAATTATATCTGCCCATGTGAAATCAACCTGCAGTTTGGAAAATAAAAAGATCCTTTTCACTTTCTAAGAATATGGCAAGACTGGCTTATCAACATAGTAGACTCCAACTCTTGCCTTTAATAATGCAAATATTTATATATGCATATGTTTTAATGGAGATGCTTATATATAGGTCTATACATGTACCTTCCAAAAAAAAAAAAAAGAAGCAACAGAAAAATCTTTTGGACGAGCCCACCATAGCACAGCAAGTAAGTACATGAAATAGATTTAAGAGCTGTGGCCTTCCTCGCTGCCACATTAGTGATGCTGCAATCTACCAGCTTATAAACCCTTATGACTTGATTTATATACATATACACTTAAATGCATTTATTATACTCATTTGATACATAGTTCATGCCAACTTTGCTTTGTGGATATGGAAAGAGTAGGAGAAAATAGAAATATTTTTACTTACTCTAGCATTTTCAGTGAAGAGCAAGGGGGAATTTCAAAGAAAGGGATCAAGGATGCAAAGTTCTTGCTACAGGTTGAGACACGTGATAGATATGTGACTTATGCTGTTATTCTGAACTGGCTAATGCAGCCTTTTGTAGAAACAAAAAACATTACACATCAAAGAGTTACAGTGAAAGGGCAGCTGTGTCAAAATTAACACCACATTTTAAAAAGGTTTTGTTGGAAGGCAAGTCAGTGCATTACATGACTTAAGCAAAGCTAGCTCTAATTACGTGCAGGATGTGCCCTCTCTTCCCCGTATCTGTTTTCAGATATAGACATCCTAGTACTTGGGTTTTATTAGATAAATTGTTAGCATTAGAAAGAGTTACTTGCTAATTTTCTCACTCAAATCATCCTGAGAGTCTCATGTTCCAAACAGCCTATGTTGTGGTAAAGCAAGGGTGTGCCACAGAGAAGTGAATACACTCATCAGTGTGACTGTCTGGTAAATTTGCCAGAACAGCTTCTAAATGCTGTAAGTCCTAGACCTCCTTAACCATTCACACAAGGCTGCCACTGAAAAGACAGAGTAATAGAGTAAATAAAAGGGGGGAAAGGGGTGCTTTAGGAAAATAACATGATTAATATATTATTCTTTCTTCAAATATACCCAGAACAACATCATCCAAAGAGTTAATAATTGCTCAGAAAGCTTTTTTATAATCTAAAGACGTGAACATAATTTTAATTTTATCCTTTACCAATACATTTTATCTAGCCACAAAAGTATGTAGGTCATTTGCAGCCAGCATTTTCAAGGCAAAAAAGCCCAAACTATCAAAAACGATGGAAAAGTTCCTTACTGTTTTTTTTCTGTTGAGCTGAATTACTTTGCTCTGAGTTGATGTTTTAGCTGTCTTTAGATATCTACTTAGCAAATTTTAACCTAAGTTAATTTCATTAATACTTCTAGGCTGCAATGTATTTTGGTCAGATATTGGAGAGCTTTTTTACTTCTCATGATATCTGAACTCAGCAATGAGTAAAGCTTTCAGTGCGGTCACTGGCAATCTGACCTCCTTTCACATGACATGACCACAAGCTGAACTCTGCAATGAAGATCTTACTTCTTTGTTTCTTCTCTGATCTGAAGTGATACCAAGTTTCCGTTGTTTCTGGAAAAGCTCAAATCCAAGCTAAACTCCAACATGCTCTGTGGTTTTGATCTAAGTCAGAACATGCAGTTTGCAAATCTCAGGCTGCTCTGCTAGGAAAACCTTGACAAGCGTCTGCTTCATTTTACTTACCAAAATCCTAGATTATTTTAGTCACTGCCCAAGCTTTTGGCACACCAGGGGAGTCAAATCAGGCCTGTCCCATTTCTCTACTCTTTTAGCAGCTTGGCAGAGAGAGAAGCTCATGCTGAAATGGTTATCATTTACTCTATGGCCATGCCACAACAGCAGTGATATGTTATTTTTTGGGATGTCCCATCCTGTCTATACACACAGCAGGAGGCTGAAGAGGGCTGAGAGAGCTCCATGTGAAAGCAGACCACAGAAACCCTTCCAAACCACACAGGTGCCACAGACTCTCTGCCCTCAAATAACTGCAAACAGAAATAACCATGTCTCAGTCGAGCAAGCAGGGTTTCATCCACTTCCCTGCGGCATTCCCAGGCTGAGACAGGGTGGGAGGCCTTGCGGGACCTGTCCATGGCAAATGCATATAACCTGTGTGGCTTTGGGTTATTTCAGAGCGCAGCAGCAGTGCTCCAAAGCACAGGGGAATTTTGGGGAAGTGACGGGGATGAGGAAAGACGTCAGCTTCTCTGGCTCCTGACCTTTGCAGGGTAGCATGGAGTGTGTCCTCGGGCAGTGACAGTGACATCCTGTGGCTCAGGAGGACTGTGCTGAGTGCCTCAGGGGATATTGGGAAGCAGTGATGTCCTTTCCTTTCTCATCGAGATTTGCTCACGCTGCAATGATGGGGTTTGTTGGTGGGTTGATTTGGCATTTGGGGTAGGTTTTTTGTTTGTTTTAACAGATGAGGAAGGGATTTTCCCATGGGATTAGGCGTGAAGCAGTCTGAAGGGAGGGGAGTTGGGCAGCAATGTTTCCTTTACAGGAAGGGAGGACAGAAGTGAAGAAAGATGAGAGCTGGAGAAGACAGGTAAGAAGAGCTCTGGGAAAAACAGCATTGCCTGTAATCTATAGATCTCACTAGAGCTGTAAACAAAATAATTCAAACCACTTGCAAGGAACAACAAGGAACAAAACAAGGAACTTTAAATCCTTTTAAAGACAGCAGCTTATAAAGTTTAGAAAAAAATTAAATGAAAGAATAAGGTGTTGTATGTAATAAGATCACTCATGATTTTATGCTCTTTTAAAATACCTGTGCTTCCTGTCATTATCTTATTGCAGATTGAACAGGAACTAGTAAGAAATACTCCTATAGAAGAGTCCAGTATATAACTCTGGTTCTTTCAAGACACTGAAATATCTGTAGGCCATTTTGTCCTACTACTTTAAAGTGTGGGTATAAAATCCCTGGAATGTGTGAGCATTTTGACACTGAAACTCTCTTGCAGGCTGAGTAAGAGGCTACACAGTTGTGAACAACAGCAGGGAAAGGAGTGGAAGGAGCAGTTATCAGTTCTGCTTGCTAAATCCTAAACTGACCAAGGATCTTCAGTCCGGTCGTTTCTGTTTATTACTCTGGGTGGATTGCCCACTGAATCCCACTGCTGTACATCTCTGCAGTAAAGCACATCACACAGCTGCAGTCTTAAACAGCCACAGGGGCCACGCATTTGCAGGCCTCCAATCCCAGCAGGAGCCTGCAGTGTTCCAGAGCAGTCTTTCTAAAGGATTGCCTGGTGAAATGCTGACCACGGGGCAGTCGATTTGATTTCTATCACATGCAGATGGCTCTTGTGTGGTTTCCTTTGCTGCTGCAGCATTCTGTCAAGGTGACAGTGCACCAAACAACCACATGAATTGGCAAAAAAATCTAGTGTTGTGCTGATTAGCCTCTCCTATTTGGGTGTTAGTTGATTTTTAATTTATTGATGTCCTTGGGGAAAATCCAATGTGTCTTTTCTCAGACTGTTTTGGATCTAAAACTAATATTGCCACAGATTATTAAATTATCTGGGCACATCTGCTGTTTCCATCTGTTAAGAGAAAGTGCAACTTCATGCTTTTATTCTTTTTAAGTGACATTATGTGGTTTACTCTGAAAATTTTCTGTCTGGAAGAGTCCTTGTGTTACAAACCTGAGACATTTGAAAATTTACCATCATCTAAACTGCATTAAAAGATACTCCTTTAAGGTGTGACCTCACTTAGAGATCCTTATTATGTAAGGATAATGATTGATTATTATGATTGATTTTTTTCCTATGTTTTTAAAGTGGTTTCCTCAGGACTCAGTGGGAATTTGGTATCCAAATTCCACAGAAATTCAGTGGAACATACCAGATTGTGCAAGTAGGTTTAGATGGGGCAGTAGAGAGACAGAGGCCCAACTCAGAGATCTGCAGGAAGGACATGAGTATTTGTGGGTACTTTGAGCCATTTGAACCCTTTCAGTCCTTGCCTGATCCCTGGATTTAATCTGACTGCCTCAAGGACTGGCTTGTGCAGCCTCCTGCTAAGCTCAGTCTTTTCCCAGGGCGCTTTGGGCTGGGGATTTAACCCCATCCTCTTCTCCCATGCTGACTGCAGGCACACAGCCCGTGCCAGGCACTCTGAGGAAATGCTTGAATGAAGTCTTTGGGCCATCTTGTTCCATGCCTGGACAGAGGGAATTGAAGCCTGAACAGAATCCTTTGATTTGTACAAAAGCTTTGAGGGTCACTCTTGAAGATTCAGGATTTGTAGACTCCCCTAAACCTGCTGCAGGTGATGTCAGCTCTGCTGTATCTGATCCTGCTTTCCCATTGGGGAAACAAAAATAAAAACCAAGCGTTCCTGTGCAAAGAATACAACTGGAAGTGGATAGAGCTGGACACTTAGACTTTTGATTTTGAGGGAAAGCTTCAGAAAACAAGGCATCTGCAATAAGGAGTCTTCTAAAACCCAGCCTTACTGGGTGTCATAGTACCAAGTATTGGGTTTTCCTGCTTGTACCAAAGGATGTATTAGTTATTTATTTAGTTGCTTTTAATCCATGCTGAGGAAAGGGTTTTTTCCCATTTATTTTGGTAAATAGTCAATTTCCTCACTGTTGTGAGGCTGAGATGGAGTATTATGCCACAAATCAAATTACTGAAATGTAATTGAAAAACCAGCACTGCCACTCATCTATACCTCTCACTAGAACTTTAAACAAGATAATTAAGACCACTGTGCTACTAAACAAGAAATTTTAAAAAAAATAATAATGGCAACAGCTCATGGAGTTAAAAAGTAAAAAGAAGCATAATGATAAAATAGTTATGTTTAGAGATACTTTACCAGGGTTTTCCTGATTTGGAGATCTGTAGAAAACTCCTCCATGATACATGATAATTTCCAATTTCTTTTCTCAAGTAATCATTCTCAGAGGCTTTCCAGGAATTCTGTCTTCCCTATATATTGTGAATCTCACAGTGTAAACTATTGTCTTAATGAACCTGATATACTGTATTATATCAATCTATCACTCACATCCATGGTTCTACCAGTACCTGACATAGTCGTTAACTTATCATTTTGCTCAGGTTCTTTCATTATTTTCCATATCTCTTGTATCCCACTTAGCTTGAATCAGAATACTTCACCCGAAGGGTCCCACTAATCTGCTTTCAGGAGGCTGTCACTGCAATATTACATATGAGAGACTCTGTGAGCCAAAGAACACATACTGGGAGGAATAACAGCAGAAAACATGTGCAGTGATGAGTAACACCCAGAGAGTACCAAAAAATAGATAATGGAAAATAAGGTAAGCAAATATAATGATTGCGGTCTTACAAATTGCATCTTCTTTCAGCTTAAGTACTGTACATGCATGCAGTAAATAAATAAAATCACAAGTGAGATAATAAATATAGTCATTCCAAGAACATTTACATTTCCATGCTTCTAGAAAACTAGTCTGTACTTGTTATGCTGTACATAACAAGTTTTATAAAGTATCTTATAACTAAAACAGGAACTCTGCATAATTGTGTATTCAAATATGTCAGTAAAAATATGCAAGAATTAAATCCTCTAGGATTATCTAAATTAAATTTTGTAGTTTCTTATAACATTTCTGTTGAACCTTATTATTCTTTTAATAAAACCACAGAAAGTTCCCATAGGGAGTCAGTTGTAGACAAACTCCACAGCATTGCAAAGATTACCACAGATAATAATAACCATTCTATGCAATCTTTCATCTTCATCCAGATCGCCATTTAGAGATTGAATACTTGGAGAAGTTTTAGACAGCTATGAAGAAAATTTGCGGTCTCTGGGTTATAGTTTCTCTCTTTTTTTGTCTCACGGTTCAATTTAAATAATTTCTTTTCCAGTTTTCTCTTGCCTCTCAAAAATTTTGTTCATGAAAATTATCAAACTAATTCCTTATGAAAGCAATGATCTTCTTCCAGAAGATTCCTTACTAAATAAATTAACAAAGCCCATTTTTCGTTCTGAGTAACAGTTTTCTGTGTGCTGTTCAAGAAATAAGTGATGTTGATCAGGAGAGGGAAAGGAGAAGAGGAAAGTTATAAAATGCAGAGATCTCTAAATGCCATGTGAAAAGAGGGTGCTGAAATCCTAATAAAAGACAGGAATGGGAATCTAGGACAAAATTTTGTTGGATACTACTGCAGGACCAGAACAAAACTCTGATAAAATAATTAGAGGTTGGCCAGTCAATGCAATACGGAATGAATGTGTGGAAAGCAGATTATCTTCTCACATCCAGGAGATGATAGAGAATCCAAAACAGTCCAGTTGAAGAAATTTGAGAACACAACTTAGAACATATCCCATGTCATATTTGTCACAGCATATACAAACCAGAACAGTGGTCACTCTCTGTAGGAAGCATGTGGTTGTTTTGAAGTGCCAGAAGAGAGATCAGTGCATTGGCAGACGGGTGACAAGAGGACTTTTAGTTTAGGAAGGGTAACAGGATCCCAAGTCAGCCAAGATTTTGAGATCTGTCTGCACGCTTGTTCAAAGCAAGCAGACAGAAAAAAAAACCAGGTTTGTTTGTATAATATCTGGAACAAGGTCATACATGAAACAGAGGAAATTCAAAACAAAGAGATAAAAATAAAAGGATTTGAACACAGCTTTTGCCAGCCCTCTTTGACTTTGAAAGAGAGCATGTGTGCTCTTTCCCTGCTCTCAGTTAAGAAACTTTCTATTGCAAGGAATTTTACAGAGTTCCCTTGGGGAAAAAGCTTCTTGACATCCCCACGGAGGCCTCGCCATGGCTCAGTGTCCTCCTTTGCCCCGTGTCTCCTGCCTTGCCCCAGCTGTGGGCTCCCTCTCCGTTCAGCCTGTGCTCCGATGCTTGCCTGTGGTGCCCAGGAAGCTGCACACAACTCCACACCTCGGGTGGACCAGGACCCCTGGCACCAGGGTATCTGCAGGGGTCAATGGGCGTGAGCTCCAGAGCATGGTGGAATTGTTATTCCAGTAGAAAATGGAAAGTTTCCTAATTTTAAACTGAACAAACGTTTGCAACCCAAAGTGAGGTTGGTGATGCCGGGAACAATGAAATTAAGAGGACACGAAGCATCAGAAAGTCATCAGATCCAGGAGGGGCTGGAGCACTGGAACAAAAGGGGCTCTAAGTGAGCTTTGGGCATCTGGCAAAAAAACTGATAAAAAGATTGCTTTTTAGCCCTAGTTGTGGAAATTTCAAGTTGAATACATGGATGTGAGATATCTGATAGCTAAAGCTCTTCCTTGTGTGTGGCAAAAACATACCAATTTGAGGAGTGAGAAACTACATGTCTCAAGTTTATGCAAAAAATATAAACCATCTAGACTCCAAACTGCAATTTCTGGAAGCCCTGTGAAGGACAAGACACAGTAAAATGGATTGAATTTATTAGAGTAGTCATAGTCATTAAACTACAATATTAGTCCTTAGCAATCGTAGATGGATTTTTTGCCAACAACAGTATTGATTCTGAGAAAAATGTGATTAAATTGCCATTTAAGGGTCATTTAAGGATTGGGATATATAATAGATGGCTTACATTGGCCCTAAATAAACAGCAAACGTCAAGGAAATTATTAAGGCTTTTGCTTGTGCCAAAGATTATAAAAAAAATCTCTAAGGAGACCATGTCAGTACAGTTCCTTGGAATAAGTACAGATAAGCTTAGGTGGGGGGGGGGGGAATAAAAGAGGTATTTGGTTTAATCTCATAGAGTAAGAATATATTTTCGAGACCTTCTTTAATCAAATCCATTTTTGCTATATGCAGTGTATTTAAATGAGTGTCTGGCAGATGGCAGCAGTTTAGTGGACAACTTCACAGTTTTCTGTGTAGCATGGGGTAAATTCTAAGTACTTTTATCTTCAATCTAGTGGGTTGGTAAGAAAAGGTTGTTCAAATAATCGCTTACCAAAATATAAAAAAAGCAACAATGCAACATGAATATTTTGGTTAGCGCTGAGTCACGGTGTCAGCACTATTAAAACGTTCTGAACAATCCCCAGGGAGTGCAGCAGCAAGAGACAGATCCAGCAGAGGAAAACACAAGAGGCTGAGGTCCAGGAGCTTCTATTTTATGAAAGTTGTATCTGTGCCAGCCTGGTGGGAAGCAGCTGTGCTTTGTGTCAGGGTGTGAGGGTGCCACCACTCTTGGGCCCTTCCAGAGGACCCCTGGGGTTGGGACACAAAGGTGTTCAGCGTGAGTTTGGAGTGAAGCCAGAGGCACAGGGAGCTGCGGGGGGCTGGGGCCACAGCGTGTGGCTCATCTGTGTCTGTCAGCATTGTTGTGGGAGATGCATCCAGCAGTGCTTTGTGCTGTAGGGTGTTCACAAGGAACAATGTAAGAGCATTTAGGTTGTTTGCTGTGATAACTGTGACACGTTGGTAACCCAAATATTAATGTGATGTTTGGCAAGAACCAGGTTATCTGGGTGGGATCTGGGCCTTTGGAATGGCACTGGAAAGGAGCAGTAGAGGCCTCTCTGGTAAAGGGGTGCAGAGTAAGTGGTGTTTCACAGAGTGCTGCAGGCCAGCCTGTGCAGGTGGCTGCAGGTGCACAGAGCTTGATGGTGATGAACAGGGCAGGGAGTGGAAGGGCAATGAGGACAGAAAGCAAGGTTCTGGTAAACTTCTTGAATGCACATTCCTCTAAGGTCTAATTTCTTGTTACCTACAAAGTTTGTTGCCGCTGCATCCAATTTCTTCCCTTCCTTCGTTTCTTTTAGAGCTTTCCTGCTCCTCTCCCCTTGCCTGGGCTTTCCTTGTCCCAAATGGTCATATCCCCTTCCCCCCTCACCTCCCAAACTTTCTCCACCTCTCCAGGGCACTGGTCATTTCCTCGAAGCCTTCAGCCTTGCCCCATGGTAGTGACTTTTACTTCAAGTGTGGCTTTTTAATGTTACTAACCTCTTTTAAATAGGGCGGACAAGAAGGATATAGCATTTAGACCTATTTTCTTATTTTCTTTCTGGGAATAAAAATTGTATGATCACCCACAGCGCAAAATCAAACAGCTTAATGATTTCTCTGGCTGAATAACCTTGGATCATTTTTTAATATGACCGGTTGATGCATTGCACATCCCTCTGTCCAAATGGAAAACAACATAGTCAGAGGCCAGATTTGCAGTGATTTAAATTGGCATGGTTTGATTTTATTCAACTGAGTTTTGAACAGGGTCTAACTATGTATCTAGAACTTAGTATCTGTCCATTCTTCTTCCTGCTATCAAAACATTAATCTCAAAAAAAAAGACATATAATTCTACATTTTCCAATTAATAGACCAAATTAGATTAAGATAAGACCATGTCATTTTTAATTCTAGCATTTTTATTGATAGAATAAAAAATTCATTAAAATAGAATATTAAATTTTAATATTAGTAAAAATATTATTACATAATTATATTTAAAGCACCTACAATTAATTGATGCAAAAAACATCAGGAAATTCAGTTCTCAGAAGTTTTTAACAAGATCTCTGCAATTGGACAAACAATGGAATATAATTTCATCGTATTGAAATAAATTCTATACTCATACTAATTTACTTAGTGGAAATTTAGAGAAAGTGTTGCATGGGGGGGTTGTAGGAGACTGCCTGCTGGATCATCTGCATCCAAAATACTGTGCAGTTTCCTCCTCCTTCTCAGGGAGGTGCTGATGCCTCAAAGAAGCATCAGAAAAAATTAGATCATTATATTTTGTCAGGAGGAAGTTCTGTCCCTTTCAAATGTTCAGCAACTCTTATTTTTGTATAAAAATAGGATCTGCTTCTTTTAATGTAAGTTTATGCCTTTCCAATTCTTATTTTCTATGTCACTCTCGTACTGTCCCTTTGTGACATCAAACTCAGCAATCAGCCGCACGTTAAGATGTCAGTGGCTGGGTAAGGAGTGGGACCACGAGGACTGGAAGATGGATTCCAAACTGTAGTGAAGGAAAATGAGAAACCTTGGAACACTCTCCCCTCTTGTTTTTAAAAACTATTACCAGCTATGTTTGGGTCTTCCATGAAGACCCATGCATGCAGAAAGAGGGGGGGAAAAAACCTGGTTTACTGACTGTAGCTTAATTTTTTGGGGGTTGGAGTTTTTTTCTTTCCCTGCAGAACAGCCCACAGAAAATGAAAACAGTGTTTATGTGTTCAGCTGCAAAAAAATTACCATTATTTGCCATGAGAAGGTCAGTGTGTCCTGGAGAGAAACTTAGCTAGCAACAATTTTCTGCTGCCCTTTTTTCCCACCACCATTAAAAAGCTGTCATTAACAGTCTGGCTTTGTTCCTTCCCAGGCACAGGACCAGAGTGGATACCTTCACATCCACCTTGGGTGATACCAGCGTCTCAGAGAACATCACACAGTTAAAGTCTCGCTTTCAACCATGCCTGCTTATGAAAAAAGGCACAGTAAAGACACGTGGATTTTCTTGTACATGTCAGTACTTTAAGGGTCATTGCATAAGCTGGCACCAAGGTCTTGGCTTTCTAGTCTCTGAGAATTGTGGTGACCATCTGTAAGATCTGAGTTTTGCAGCTGTATTCAATAAGACAGTGTTGGACTAAATCTTGGAAAAAAGTGCCTAATGCCAAACTGTCTATCACTGTCAATTTGGCTGTGCTTTAAACTTACAAATATAAATTTCCCTGAACAGTTGGGAAAGAGTAATAAAGTCAAAATGTCTCATTAAGCAATACATGCTTTGGCCTAATGAATGTATCACTCAGGAGATAAAGGATGCAGCATAATTAATGACACATGATAACACAGAGATTGTTCGGACCATACTGACCTGTCCTTCAACTTTAACTCTTAGAAGAAAAAGGTTGCTTTACATAAAAAAGGGCAAGTTCATCCGGGGCTTGTCCAGACCAGCACTGCCAAATAAACCAGATTGTGACAGTGGTGTCATGCAGATAGCAACTTTCTGTAAGCTGGCCTTCCATAAATTAGTTAGACACAAGAAAGTTTTTAATTTACTTTATGAGGCAGATAGGGGAACTGCAGTCAAAATCAAATGCAGCAAGTAAGTGCCTTCAAGTAGTTCAGGCTTAAATCACATCTTGAGTCCCTGAGGAAAAAAAAAGCATATAAGTAAACAAATCTTGAAAGTAGCCTCACTTAATGAAAGTTAAGTCTGTCAAATGTCTACAGGAAGGTGAGAATGAGGCTGATCCTGTATCATTCAATACCGATGAGATTTTGTCTATTGACTTTTTGGCCTCATATTTAGATTCAGCAGTTTTTGCCTTCTGATGGTTAAAGCTAGAGTTATCAATTCTAACATAAAAGCATCATCTAGTAAAACTCATTGGGGAAAAGAAAACTGAGTGAAATGTTCTTGCTTATTGGCAAATACTTGCTATTGTACCACTTAAATTGTAAACCTTAGTTAAAATAGGAGGGAAATTAATACTGGTAGATCAAAGCATAAAAGCTAATGTAATATTGACACCTTTATTTCCTTTCAATTGGTATTTAAATCCTCTATCATCTTTTTTGAATGTTCTGCTGCTATTGAAATTTAATTAGCAAGATTAGCCTAAAGTGTAATGGTAAAAAAAAGTAAACAAATGCAAAGTAATTATTTTTTTCTATTACTTAAGCATAATATTCATGTTAAAAAATACTTCAATTTTGTAAATTTAAACAAAGCAAGCAGGCTAGCTTTTTAAAAATAGAAATATAAAACTGCCTTAGGAGGAACTGCAGCTTGCAAATCTGTGCCTGCATGTTGTTTAGGTTGCTCCAAAACATTCAGCTTAAGGTGCAGTTCTGATGTTTTATAGCTTCATTTTACAGCAAAGGACAAGAAAAAATATTTTAAAAACATTTTGAGATATATATATATAGAGATATATATATATATTCATGCCTCAAATATGTAATGAGTAGAGATTCTTTCTAACTGAGCCAAAATCAAACTTGGCATTAAGGACAGTAAAATTTGCAGGACAGGCATTCTGACTCTGACCAAGGCAATGAAGAAATCTTTCACTGTTCTGCAGTTTTCTCATGACAATCCTCATATCCCTGGGAGTTTGATTCTAACCAGCAGCCCAATAATCCCTCCAAGCCATCCTGTGATTTCCTCTCCCTTGCCTGTGAGATCTGCAGCCCGTTATCTCCAGAAGTTTGCTGGGGCTTTGGTAAGCTCTAGCTGCCTCTCCCCTGCCCTTCTTCCCCCTTCGGGCGTGTGCAGCCCAAAGCACCCTTCCAGGCAGAGACGTGCCGGAGGAGCAGGAACTGTGCAGAGCATCTGTTTGGGAGCTTTCCTGGAGGCACATCCCTGCCGGCTGCTGATGGAAAGCATCTGCAGGAACACGGAGGGCGTGAGTCATGTGACCTCTCGGGGCTTCATTACTGAGAAGAAAATTGCCTGGACCCTCTCCCTTGCCAGCTGCTTTTGCAAAACAACAGGCGAAACGTGAACCAGAGAGGCTCTTCTCTAACACCCGCGGATGAACGAGCGGCTTCTGCTCCAAACGCGTGTCTCTAATTTGTATGGGCCCAAATGATGGCCCACTTATGTCTGTGACCAGGAAACACTGAAAAAGAGTGAACATCTCTGTTTCTGCACAGCAGGAAAGTAGGTAGTATGAAAGGGATGTTCACAGTTTTCAAACTAGAGCACAGGTATCAGATATAGTTGACAGACAAAAGTAGCTTTAATATGGGAAATCTTGTGGAGGAAGCCAGCATGACTGTCTGCACTAGAATTTACGCCAAAGGCATTATAAATGAGCATGCCTGTTTTCTAAATAAGCGAAAACTCTGGTGGCTTAAGATAACATCAGCAGCACTTCACAGTGCCAGCATTGTACCAAAAACCTGCAAAACCCGATGCAAGATTTATATAACCATGATTGGCACGTTCATCCCATGCAGGACAAAATGAAGCTCTGCCAGGTACTGGGCTAGACTTCCTGTCCACAGCCTAGGGCTGAGTATATGGGCATTGCTTTTGCCACATTAATGTTAACAAGAAAACTACAATTATCTTGCATAGCTGTGTTTCTGCACTTAGGAGAGGCATGTTTTAGCTTTCAAAGAAACAACTTGCTGGTGAAGTGGGGACAGATTTTGTTCAGATCTCAGTATCAGTAGCAAGGATGCATTGCAAAAAGATTGCATTTTTCTGCAGTTACTGCACAACTGAGATGTATTTTGTGTGTAGGAATGTATGAATACATTTCACCCGTTTCTGTTGCAAGACTTCTCTGAAGCAACATCACCACAGATGAGCACAGTACCTATTCTCCCTGACTCTTTCCAAAGGTTCTCCATATTGACACAAAAACACATGTATCAGACTAAGGGAATTTCTGTGGTTTGCAGCCAGGATGAATATAACAACTTGGTGACTATCCAAGACTATTAAAAATTAAGAGTTACGAAAAGCCTTCCGCATGGCAATAGTTGAGATACCACAGATTTTCCTGTTTCTAATGCAAGGGGATTGTGTGGAAGCTGTTGACAAACATCCTTTTTGTACTGGGAACACCTGTATTATGTCTGGATTTTGAACAAAGTTCTTCCATGCTTTAGCACAAAGATGTGACATGGCCATAAAGCAAGCACGTCAGCCATTTACAATTTCTGGGCTACACAGCATCACTACAAAGTATGTGGTGAGGCTGGGACCCTGTCAGATAGATGAAAGCTAAAAATTAATGTCATTGAGGATTGACTCCAGAAGGGATAGGCTAGAGGTCAAGCTGGAGGAAGAAAAAAATGCAGGAACCCCAAGGCAGGAGGCAGATAAGGAGAAGCTTCTTTTGTTTTACAAAATGCTAGAAGACACACTGAAAGAAAAGCTGAGAACACAGAGGCTGGACTGTGACCCAGGCCAAGTCCCGATCCTCAAGGAGTCTAAAACAGACAATATTTGGAGTCTAGACATATCCAGCCAGTTGAGGGAAGTCATTACTCCTTTCCATGTGGCATTCATGGAGTCACAACATAAGTATCATGTCCCATTTGGGGCATCCCAGGACAGGAGGGATGCTGGCAAGGGGTGGGGATCCAGCAGAGCTCCACCAAGATGGTTTTGATTGGACCATGTTCATGTACAGAGGGGCTGAAGGTGATGGATTTGCTTAGCACAGAGAGCAGAAGGCAGAGAGCATCTCATTGCTTCCTTCAGCTCCTTTGGGGGCAAATGTTACAGGGAGGACAGAGCCAGTCTCTTCTCAGAGACTCAAAGCCAAGGAATGGGGCAGAAAATCACAAACTGCAGTTAGGGAAACACTAAACACTGCCTGTGCCATACTCCCCAGTGGGTAAGTGGGGAATGAGCCTTACTGCATGTGGTAACCAAGGGGTTAATATCACAGCAGGTGGGGTAAGCTTTGCATTGTTCCCAGGGCCAGGGAGGAGGAAGGAGGGATAAAGCTCTTAAAACTTGCTATATTTTTTGGTATATTATCTTATTTTTATGCTTCAACACCAGAAATAAAACACCCTTATCCACAACTCACAAAGTTAAACACCACCTGGCTCAGTTTGTGGTTGCGTTTCAAGTGGGGATTGGGCATCTTTGAGGGGATGGTCACCAGCTCTAGTTTGTCAAACATGAAGAAAAAAAAATAATCCAAATTTGTAATAATCAGATTGTCGGAGTATTTGTACGCAGGTTGCTCATTGCAGTATTTCTATGCTTGCAGATGGAAAGCCCAAACAGGGCCTCGGCACTGCTTTGGACACAAGTGCAGATGTCAAAATTGTCTGTCAACAATTTCTAACGTGGCCAAAGAATTCTATCTATAAATGTACACAGTTATTTCACTGGTATTTAGGCTATTGTTTATAAGGAAATAGACAGATAATAGTATGAGAATTTGCATGTTCATAATTTGTTGGCCTGTAGAAAATTATTTAAGGAAAAAATAAAGAAGGATTCCACTTTATTTCTCAGTCAGATTCCATTTAGGCTGGTTTATTTATTTATTTATGTATCTATTTGATTTTCCTCTCAGCTGTACCTTCTGGAAAATACTCACGAGATGTATGTTCTGAATGCTTTTGTTTGCCCTCACCTGACATGACCATCTCAAACATGTGCATAGTTGCAAGTTGATAGACCTGGTGTACATACTTTGAAAGTCACATGTATCACTCCGAGAGGATAATTCAAAAATCTATTTGTACTTTACTGACAGCCTGGTGTGGTATCTCATTCTTTAGGTGTTTTCTGTTTGCAGACTGGCTTCCTTTCCTGTGTTTTGTTTTGCTTATTCATAAGCCAAAGGAATTTTTCTGCTTAATTTAGTTCCTTTGTTAACAAAACAAGTAGGCTTTTAAATTTACATGATCCTATTTGTAAAATAGTCTAGTGTTTATTGTCTCCAGCTATCTTGTCCCATGTTGTGAACTGCAGCCACTTACAGCTTTTTCTCCTGCTCAGTCCTTTATTACTGGCACAACTCACACCAGCACCGTTTGGCGGACTGAGGCAAATGGCTTTGGCTTAAGGGGTCAGTTTGGAAGCACATTCTTGAGTGGTTTCCATTGCAGACTAGAATAAACAAAAGGCCTGTCCACTTGCATGCATGCCATTCATGTGAGTAAGGGATCTTAAAAGGTCTATTTCTCTTTTGTAAATCGGTTTTATGTGACCAAAAGGGAACTGTGGATTTTATCCTCATGCTAAATATAGTGACTCCATGGTCTTAAGTCCGTAGATTTAATTAAACTTTCTTAAATCCTTCAATTAGTTTTATTTAAGCTACATGAAGACTTACAGCTATAAGCACTGTTGGTCAGGAAAATCTTTTCCTCAAAGTTTGATAAAAGCATGAGGAAATGTATTTGTGAGAGGTTGCATATATTCATGACAGCAATTATTTCTGTCAACCACAGCTAAGTAAAAGATGGTGCCTTTTTTCTGAAAGACATCATTATCAAGCAAAGCTGTTATTTTCTGCTTCAACATCCAACAGTGCTTGGATATGTTAATGGCTTGTATTGAATGCGGATCATTTAATTCCAGATCCTTTTGGCTTTCATAGAAAAATGGCAAGTGGAGTAAATATAAAACACTCTTCTGGTCACTAAAGCTTTTTATGAGTAGATATGCATAAACATGCAAGTTTCTTTTGATGAAATTCCTCCCTAAACATTTCAGTCTCATAGAAGAGGGTCAGACCCTAGGGAAAATGGGCAAGAATTTGAACCAACAAACCCCATTATTGTCCTGATTGTGTAGGAGGCCAGAGCCAGCAGTGGGAAAGATGAGGTACTTTGTACCAGCTTGGATTGTTGAGACCAAATGCAACATCTGATAAGCAGAAAATCCTCTTCATCACCAGAATCCTGCATATATTGCAACTTTCACTAAAATTGCTGTAAGGGACACAATTCACTCCAGACAACTTTCTGGAAAAGACTCATATCATAAGCTCAGGATATATACAGATCCGTTTTACAAAACATCCTGAAACAGTGAATTCAATCTCTTTTCATTTACAGTCATTTTTGTGCTGTACTTAATTTGCATTTCAAGTCATTGTATTGAGTTTGATAGATATAAAAATACATTCTATAAACTGTATGTTACTAAAATTTGGATAATTCAGCTTTATTCTTTAACTTAAAAAACAACAAAACAAAACCAAAAAACTCTAAAAAAACCAAACCTGCCACCTGGGATGATTATTATTGTTTATAAAACTTAGTAGTTTAGTGAAGCAAAAGCCAATTAGATACTTCTTTCGGTTAAATCTTGTCCTAGAGCTGAGAGAAGTCTTGGTTACCAACTAAAACCTCTAAATCAGGAACCTCTTTAGCTGACTTCTTTTATGTATAAGGGATTTCAGTAGGGATGAAAAAACTGCACATTCATGTTCCATTCGTGACAAAATCCACATGTTCATCTCCAATTTGTTGTTTTGTTAAGAGCACAAAGAAATGTGAATGACAAACTGTAAAGATGTAAAATGAATAATCCAGCCACCAGTGGCAGAGCAGGACACTGAGATTTGTTTGCCTTTGGTTTTGAAAAATAACATTTCTTTAATCCTGTGCATTATTTAATCACACTGCAAAACACTGGTTTTAACTGTGCAAATACAGTTTCTGGTCTCTCCACACTGATCCATTTAGAGGAGATTAAGAGGCATCACACATAGCAAGTGATAACTGGACCATTGAGGGCACTTGTAGGACCTGCTCAAACACTAAGGTAGAGAACGGGGAATATTTTCCTCCCCCATTTCAGACTGAATGCTATCACGGATTGGTGACATGCAGCAGCAAAATCCAAAAATAAGACAGAAAAATATGTTAGGAAAGATGGATCTGTGGACACAACTGTGTCCTGTGATGACTGTGGAATAAGTCAGTCAAAAGCTTTGAGGACAGAAGGGGTTCTTGATGGGAAAATTTTTTTACAGTGAGAATTACAAGCTGACCTGAGGGAGTTTTCTTTGGAATTGGTCAATCATGGGATTCACTGACTGTATCAGTGAGCATGTTGCTGAATGCTGGGTATGTGATAAATAATGTGTGATATAGTCATCTCATTCCCCAGATAATCTGTGCCAACCCTAATGAAAAATAGTATAAGAAAAGAACAATAGCTGGCATGTTTATAGGAAATTTGGCTTATTGCTACTTCTGACTTGGTTGTGTGTGACAGAGATTTTATAATTTTGAGCTATAAAAGTAAGGCTTAAAAGTGCAACTCCCTTAAAGGCTGGAAGCACATGCAGATGGTGGCTTTGGCCAGCATGAGAGATGGAGCCTGAACTTGCAGAGCTGCCAGTGCCCCAGGGCCGAGCACCTGTGTCTGGTGCCCACAGACATGGTGTGGGTTATTCACCTGCTCACTCAATGGGGCACTTGAATTTTCTGGGTTGCAGCACTGTGCCTGCCAGTCCGAGTCACGCTGAAGTTGTTTGTGCTCGCAGGTCCCCTGTGTAGCGGTCAGATGGCCTGCTCTCACCCATGAAACTTGTGCACGATTTTCTGCTTGAGCTGGCGTTTGAAAGTGCCCAGTTTAACCTCATGGATCTTCTCAGCTGCCTCTGAGGTCTCATGGGGTGGACTGATCACTGCATTGATCCCAGGTTTGTTCTTTATCCTGCTTTTCCATTATGGCCGCTGAATACGGAACTGCTACACTTAGCAATATTAGACTTTCAAATCTGGTTTAAGAGCTTCCTTGGTAAAACAGTGCTTCATCTGAGCTCTCCAGCATCTTGCACAGCAAGGCTGCTAGCTAGAAAGACGATCCATTATTCATTTGGGTAGTATCTTGCTCAAAGACATGCATAGCACAGCTACATTTGGCAAGATCCTGGAATTTTTCACAACACTTGTGTTTCTATCCAGGTGCCTGGCAGCCAAAGAGACGAGTGTGGATCAGCACACACTGTTGCCTTGTATAACTGAATAGGTCCTGAAGCTGGGAGTTTCTTGCTTTCCTTAAAATAAGATGATCACATGGAAGGCAGTCTCATCACGCTGAATTTCTTCATTCAGCCAATGAAGCCTCACACAGGTAGGTGTGAAAGCACCTGGCTGTCTCGGTTTGGACAG